>JAVTVY010007032.1:0-42221 GCA_036873755.1 Hanleya hanleyi
CCTTTTCTGGTCCGATTCGAAAATCAATATGGCCACAAGACGGCCATCTTGGATTTCCCCATGAAACCTTGTTATCGCGATTTCTCAGGAACTACTGCATGGATGTTTCTCAAATTTGGTACACAGGTTCCCCTTGGGGTGTAGTTGTGCAAGATACCTTTTATGGTTCGATTTGAAAATCCAATATGGCCACAGGCAGCCATCTTGGATTTCCCCATGAAACCTTGTTATTGCGATTTCTCAGGAACTACTGCATGGATCTTTCTCAAATTTGGTACACAGGTTCCCCTTAGGGTCTAGTTGTGCAAGATACCTTTTCTGGTCCGATTCGAAAATCCAATATGGCCACCAGGCAGCCATCTTGGATTTCCTCATGAAACTTTATCGTCATTTCTCATGAAGTACTGCATGGATCTTTCTCAAATTTGGTACACAGGTTCCCCTTAGCGTCTAGTTGTGCAAGATACCTTTTTCGGTCTGAATCGAAAATCCAATATGGCCACAAGACGGCCATCTTGGATTTCCCCATGAAACCTTGTTATCGCGATTTCTCAGGAACTACTGCATGGATCTTTCTCAAATTTGGTACACAGGTTCCCCTTGGGGTCTAGTTGTGCAAGATACCTTTTATGGTCCGATTCGAAAATCCAATATGGCCACCAGGCAGCCATCTTGGATTTTCCCATGAAACCTTGTTTAATCGCGATTTCTCAGGAACTACTGCATGGATCTTTCTCAAATTTGGTACACAGGTTCCCCTTGGGGTCTAGTTGTGCAAGATACCTTTTCTGGTCCGATTCGAAAATCCAATATGGCCACCAGGCAGCCATCTTGGATTTCCCCATGAAACCTTGTTATCGCGATTTCTCAGGAACTACTGCATGGATCTTTCTCAAATGTGGTACACAGGTTCCCCTTGGGGTCTAGTTGTGCAAGATACCTTTTTCTGGTCCGATTCGAAAATCCAATATGGCCACCAGGCAGCCATCTTGGATTTCCCCATGAAACCTTGTTATCGCGATTTCTCAGGAACTACTGCATGGATCTTTCTCAAATTTGGTACACAGGTTCCCCTTGGGGTCTAGTTGTGCAAGATACCTTTTCTGGTCCGATTCGAAAATCCAATATGGCCACCAGGCAGCCATCTTGGATTTCCTCATGAAACTTTGTTATCGTCATTTCTCAGGAAGTAGTGCATGGATCTTTCTCATATTTGGTACACAGGTTCCCCTTAGAGTCTAGTTGTGCAAGATACCTTTTTCGGTCCGAATCGAAAATCCAATATGGCCACAAGACGGCCATCTTGGATTTCCCCATGAAACCTTATCGCGATTTCTCAGGAACTACTGCATGGATCTTTCTCAAATTCGGTACACAGGTTTCCCTTGGGGTCTAGTTGTGCAAGATACCTTTCCTGGTCCGATTCGAAAATCCAATATGGCCACCAGGCAGCCATCTTGGATTTCCCCATGAAACCTTGTTATCGCGATTTCTCAGGAACTACTGCATGGATCTTTCTCAAATTTACACAGGTTCCCCTTGGGGTCTAGTTGTGCAAGATACCTTTTCTGGTCCGATTGGAAAATCCAATATGGCCACCAGGCAGCCATCTTGGATTTCCCATGAAACATTGCTATTGTCATTTCTCAGGAAGTACTGCGTGCATCTTTCTCAAATTTGGTACACAGGTTCCCCTTGGGGTCTGGTTGTGCAATTTACCTTTTCTGGTCCGATTCGAAAATCCAATATGGCCACCAGGCAGCCATCTTGGATTTCCTCATGAAACTTTATCGTCATTTCTCATGAAGCACTGCATGGATCTTTCTCAAATTTGGTACACAGGTTCCCCTTAGGGTCTAGTTGTGCAAGATACCTTTTTCGGTCTGAATCGAAAATCCAATATGGCCACAAGACGGCCATCTTGGATTTCCCCATGAAACCTTGTTATCGCGATTAGGAACTACTGCATGGATCTTTCTCAAATTTGGTACACAGGTTCCCCTTGGGGTCTAGTTGTGCAAGATACCTTTTATGGTCCGATTCGAAAATCCAATATGGCCACCAGGCAGCCATCTTGGATTTTCCCATGAAATCTTGTTTAATCGCGATTTCTCAGGAACTACTGCATGGATCTTTCTCAAATTTGGTACACAGGTTGGGCTCTGGTCTAGTTGTGCAAGATACCTTTTCTGGTCCGATTCGAAAATCCAATATGGCCACCAGGCAGCCATCTTGGATTTCCCCATGAAACCTTGTTATCGCGATTTCTCAGGAACTACTGCATGGATCTTTCTCAAATTTACACAGGTTCCCCTTGGGGTCTAGTTGTGCAAGATACCTTTTCTGGTCCGATTCGAAAATCCAATATAGCCACCAGACAGCCATCTTGGATTTCCCATGAAACATTGTTATTGTCATTTCTCAGGAAGTACTGCGTGCATCTTTCTCAAATTTGGTACACAGGTTCCCCTTGGGGTCTGGTTGTGCAAGATACCTTTTCTGGTCCGATTCGAAAATCCAATATGGCCACCAGGCAGCCATCTTGGATTTCCTCATGAAACTTTATCATCATTTCTCATGAAGTACTGCATGGATCTTTCTCAAATTTGGTACACAGGTTCCCCTTAGGGTCTAGTTGTGCAAGATACCTTTTTCGGTCTGAATCGAAAATCCAATATGGCCACAAGACGGCCATCTTGGATTTCCCCATGAAACCTTGTTATCGCGATTTCTCAGGAACTACTGCATGGATCTTTCTCAAATTTGGTACACAGGTTCCCCTTGGGGTCTAGTTGTGCAAGATACCTTTTATGGTCCGATTCGAAAATCCAATATGGCTACCAGGCAGCCATCTTGGATTTTCCCATGAAACCTTGTTTAATCGCGATTTCTCAGGAACTACTGCATGGATCTTTCTCAAATTTGGTAAACAGGTTCCCCTTGGGGTCTAGTTGTGCAAGATACCTTTTCTGGTCCGATTCGAAAATCCAATATGGCCACCAGGCAGCCATCTTGGATTTCCCACGAAACATTGTTATTGTCATTTCTCAGGAAGTACTGCGTGCATCTTTCTCAAATTTGGTACACAGGTTCCCCTTGGGGTCTGGTTGTGCAAGATACCTTTTCTGGTCCGATTCGAAAATCCAATATGGCCACCAAGCAGCCATCTTGGATTTCCTCATGAAACTTTATCGTCATTTCTCTTGAAGTACTGCATGGATCTTTCTCAAATTTGGTACACAGGTTCCACTTAGGGTCTAGTTGTGCAAGATACCTTTTCTGGTCCGATTCGAAAATCCAATATGGCCACCTGGCAGCCATCTTGGATTTCCTCATGAAACTTTATCGTCATTTCTCATGAAGTACTGCATGGATCTTTCTCAAATTTGGTACACAGGTTCCCCTTAGCGTCTAGTTGTGCAAGATACCTTTTTCGGTCTGAATCGAAAATCCAATATGGCCACAAGACGGCCATCTTGGATTTCCCCATGAAACCTTGTTATCGCGATTTCTCAGGAACTACTGCATGGATCTTTCTCAAATTTGGTACACAGGTTCCCCTTGGGGTCTAGTTGTGCAAGATACCTTTTATGGTCCGATTCGAAAATCCAATATGGCTACCAGGCAGCCATCTTGGATTTTCCCATGAAACCTTGTTTAATCGCGATTTCTCAGGAACTACTGCATGGATCTTTCTCAAATTTGGTACACAGGTTCCCCTTGGGGTCTAGTTGTGCAAGAAACCTTTTTTGGTCCGATTCGAAAATCCAATATGGCCACCAGGCAGCCATCTTGGATTTCCCCATGAAACCTTGTTATCACGATTTCTCAGGAACTACTGCATGGATCTTTCTCAAATGTGGTACACAGGTTCCCCCTTGGGGTCTAGTTGTGCAAGATACCTTTTTCTGGTCCGATTCGAAAATCCAATATGGCCACCAGGCAGCCATCTTGGATTTCCCCATGAAACATTGTTATCGTCATTTCTCAGGAACTGCATGGATCTTTCTCAAATTTGGTACACAGGTTCCCCTTGGGCTCTGGTTGTGCAAGATACCTTTTCTGGTCCGATTCGAAAATCCAATATGGCCACCAGGCAGCCATCTTGGATTTCCTCATGAAACCTTGTTATCGTCATTTCTCAGGAAGTACTGCATGGATCTTTCTCATATTTGGTACACAGGTTCCCCTTAGAGTCTAGTTGTGCAAGATACCTTTTTCGGTCCGAATCGAAAATCCAATATGGCCACAAGACGGCCATCTTGGATTTCCCCATGAAACCTTATCGCGATTTCTCAGGAACTACTGCATGGATCTTTCTCAAATTCGGTACACAGGTTTCCCTTGGGGTCTAGTTGTGCAAGATACCTTTTCTGGTCCGATTCGAAAATCCAATATGGCCACCAGGCAGCCATCTTGGATTTCCCCATGAAACCTTGTTATCGCGATTTCTCAGGAACTACTGCATGGATCTTTCTCAAATTTACACAGGTTCCCCTTGGGGTCTAGTTGTGCAAGATACCTTTTCTGTTCCGATTCGAAAATCCAATATGGCCACCAGGCAGCCATCTTGGATTTCCCATGAAACATTGCTATTGTCATTTCTCAGGAAGTACTGCGTGCATCTTTCTCAAATTTGGTACACAGGTTCCCCTTGGGGTCTGGTTGTGCAAGATACCTTTTCTGGTCCGATTCGAAAATCCAATATGGCCACCAGGCAGCCATCTTGGATTTCCTCATGAAACTTTATCGTCATTTCTCATGAAGCACTGCATGGATCTTTCTCAAATTTGGTACACAGGTTCCCTTTAGGGTCTAGTTGTGCAAGATACCTTTTTCGGTCTGAATCGAAAATCCAATATGGCCACAAGACGGCCATCTTGGATTTCCCCATGAAACCTTGTTATCGCGATTTCTCAGGAACTACTGCATGGATCTTTCTCAAATTTGGTACACAGGTTCCCCTTGGGGTCTAGTTGTGCAAGATACCTTTTATGGTCCGATTCGAAAATCCAATATGGCTACCAGGCAGCCATCTTGGATTTTCCCATGAAACCTTGTTTAATCGCGATTTCTCAGGAACTACTGCATGGATCTTTCTCAAATTTGGTACACAGGTTCCCCTTGGGGTCTAGTTGTGCAAGATACCTTTTCTGGTCCGATTCGAAAATCCAATATGGCCACCAGGCAGCCATCTTGGATTTCCCCATGAAACCTTGTTATCGCGATTTCTCAGGAACTACTGCATGGATCTTTCTCAAATTTACACAGGTTCCCCTTGGGGTCTAGTTGTGCAAGATACCTTTTCTGGTCCGATTCGAAAATCCAATATGGCCACCAGGCAGCCATCTTGGATTTCCCATGAAACATTGCTATTGTCATTTCTCAGGAAGTACTGCGTGCATCTTTCTCAAATTTGGTACACAGGTTCCCCTTGGGGTCTGGTTGTGCAATTTACCTTTTCTGGTCCGATTCGAAAATCCAATATGGCCACCAGGCAGCCATCTTGGATTTCCTCATGAAACTTTATCGTCATTTCTCATGAAGCACTGCATGGATCTTTCTCAAATTTGGTACACAGGTTCCCCTTAGGGTCTAGTTGTGCAAGATACCTTTTTCGGTCTGAATCGAAAATCCAATATGGCCACAAGACGGCCATCTTGGATTTCCTCATGAAACCTTGTTATCGCGATTTCTCAGGAACTACTGCATGGATCTTTCTCAAATTTGGTACACAGGTTCCCCTTGGGGTCTAGTTGTGCAAGATACCTTTTCTGGTCCGATTCGAAAATCCAATATGGCCACCAGGCAGCCATCTTGGATTTCCCCATGAAACCTTGTTATCGCGATTTCTCAGGAACTACTCTATGGATCTTTCTCAAATTTGGTACACAGGTTCCCCTTGGGGTCTAGTTGTGCAAGATACCTTTTCTGGTCAGATTCGAAAATCCAATATGGCCACCAGGCGGCCATCTTGGATTTCCCCATGAAACCATGTTATCACGATTTCTCAGGAACTACGGCATGGATCTTTCTCAAATTTGATACACAGGTTCCCCTTGGGGTTTAGTTGTGCAAGATACCTTTTCTGGTCCGATTCGAAAATCCAATATGGCCACCAGGTAGCCATCTTGGATTTCCCCATGAAACATTGTTATCGTCATTTCTCAGGAACTACTGTATGGATCTTTCTCAAATTTGGTACACAGATTCCCCTTGGGGTCTAGTTGTGCAAGATACCTTTTCTGGTCCGATTCGAAAATCCAATATGGCCACCAGGCAGCCATGTTGGATTTCCTCATGAAACCTTGTTATCGCGATTTCTCAGGACCTACTTATGGATCTTTCTCGAATTTGGTACACAGGTTCCCCTTGTGGTCTAGTTGTGCAAGATACCTTTTCTGGTCCGATTCGAAAATCCAATATGGCCACCAGGCAGCCATCTTGGATTTCCCCATGAAACATTGTTATCGTCATTTCTCAGGAAGAACTGCATGGATCTTTCTCAAATTTGGTACACAGCTTCCCCTTGGGGTCTAGTTGTGCAAGATACCTTTTCTGGTCCGATTCGAAAATCCAATATGGCCACCAGGCAGCCATCTTGGATTTCCTCAAGAAACTTTATCGCGATTTCTCAGGAACTACTTCATGGATCTTTATGAAATTTGGTACACAGGTTCCCCTTGGGGTCTAGTTGTGCAAGATACCTTTTCTGGTCCGATTCGAAAATCCAATATGTCCACCAGGCAGCCATCTTGAATTTCCTCATGAAACTTTGTTATCGTGATTTCTCAAGTACTGCATGGATCTTTCTGAAATTTGGTACACAGGTCCCACATGGGGCCTAGTTGTTCAATATACCTTTTTTGGTCCGATTCGAAAATCCAAGTTACGCTTCAAATTAATATGGTATTTCGGAGTTGTGACGTTGCATCACAAGAGTCGGCGGATGAAACGGTGGTGCATATTCTATATATTGACTATAGTGAATAACCGTACCTTCACCTTCCATATCAAGGAGTTCAAATAATTCGGAATTAAAAATTATTTCTTCGAGTTTTCTTTAGTCCATGCAGTTTGCAAGTGAACTGCCCTACCGTTTCGCCTGCCGGGGGTCGGCTACATGAAGGGACGTCACTCTTGTGACACATCAGCAACTCGACAACTGTAGACTACTGCATGTTTCGATCCAAGGTAGATAATCAGGATTCAGACACTTTCGAAGTTTCAAATTTACTGCGCGGACCGGATCCCTTCAGTATTAAGTATTGTACCATCTTACTATTTTCGAGCATGGTATCTTAAAAGATAGGTCTCAAACTAGCCCAGTAAACAGAACAGAATTAGCATTCGTTCCTAATTATAAAATCTTAAGTATGTTTCATAGCTCATGCCAAAGTGTCAAAGAGATATTTGTCTTCGCTTTCAGTACCCAATGATGACGCGTGCAAAAATAAAATAAAAAATAAAAAAATACTACAAAACGAAGACGAAGGATCCTCTGTACATTCACTTTCAGACTAACTTGTAGTCTTGTACTATAACAACCGACATAAGTAGTTTCTAGAAATCCTGAAACTCCTGAAACTTAGATTATATCTTGGTGTTTTCCAGTGTCCCTTTTTCGATTTTTTTTCGTTCAGATTCGAAATTCTGTAAACAAAATTACAAATCAATCGCTTGTTCCTAGTAACAATGGACAAAAAGATCCTCTTGTCATTAGCTTACAATTATCGGACAATGGTGGGCGCCAAGATCCTTCAGGATCTCTCGTTTTAGTAGTGGTCTAAGGCCGAAATTTACTTGTCCAATTCATATTCTGGTTACTTTTTCATCGACAACTTGGAAAATTACACGGGAGATAGTACCTTGTAGATGTGCACTGCCAGGTGTTTTGCCAGCTTCGTTGATTTTCCTGGGGAGTTATGGCCCTTCATCGTCAACATCAATATGTGCTTGTCTGGTTCAAATCTCAGTTACTATTTGACTGACATCTTCGAAACTTACATGGAAGATGCTTGGGTTATTGTAGATCTATGTGCAGTCAGGTTTTTACCCCTTTCAATGATTTCCCCAAACTTATGGCCCTTTATCTTCTACATCAGTATATACATGTCCGGTCGATGTATCACGGTTACTATTTCATGCACAACTTCGCAAGTTGCATGGAAGATGGAGTAAGGGAGTAAGTAGTATTTCAACATCATTTTCAACATTTTTTCAGTCATATCATGACAGTGCCTACATTGTGTACATGTGCCAGAACACGAGAGTTCACAGTTCCTATTATCCTGGAAACTGATCAGCTCAGCCTGTACAGCACCCGGTAACCCATCCAAGTATTGGCCGAGCTCAACGTTGCTTACCTTCCGTGATCTGACGAGAACCGGTGTGCCCAACGTGATACGCCGTACTGATGGATTGCTTAGTAAGGCCTACCTTGAGGATCGGGGTTTTGAGTAATGGCTCTTTATCGATATCAATGTATGCTATATGGTGCAGTGTCAGTACTTTCTTGTCCAGGTGGTATCTCCATTATAAATTGATGAAGCGTACAATTCTCATAATGGATGCTTCCCCCATTAGTATTTGCTATATTTTTTGAAGAATCAAAGCTAGGGTCTCCAAATTCATATTACATATGCAACTAATGATTGACTAGAAGCCTATCCCCGTTGACTGACATTGACCTATTTTTTCAAGGTCATATACTGTTTATTATGAAAAAATAAAGAAATATAGCTAGGCTTTCCAAATTAATACTATGCATACATCTGGCGATGGTTCAAAGGTGTGCTGAAGATACTGACCTTGGCATATTTTATCCAGGTCAGATTCTATTTAATACAATATTTTGTGAAGGATTATATCTACATTGTCCAAATTTATACCACATACGCCTGGACCTGAAGTCCACTAAATACCACAGACCTTGACCTATTTTCTAAAGGTCAAATTCTGTATGTTAAGTTTAATATCACCGAATTTCATGTTCCATATGCAATAAAGTTAGAATATTGTTGAAGATGAATGACCCTGACCTTTGTTTCCAAGATCAAATTACTTGATTTAATTTTGAGCTAAATAGAAGAGTATATTTTGAGCTAAGAATTTGGTCATGCTCTATCAGAACCTCAGCTCAAAAATTTTCCCATCAATTAAGGCCTTGGAAAAAGCTGACCTAGCTCAATTTCCTATGTATTTCTAAAATGAGTGATCTACAGTTAACCCTACTAGATCACATTTTTGTTAACTTACATGATGTTGTCAAAGTTCTAAAAATACATCTTATGCAATGCATGATTGCTGAGTGTAGACAATAACTGATATACGAGGGAAATTGGAGCTATTTTTCCCACTGTATATTGGCTATTTTTCCCACTGTATACGACTGCACACCCTCCGTTACCGTAACGTTCAGTACCTGGCAATCCTAAATGAGATCCAGTGGCAAGGTACCCACAATTACCGAAACTGTCCTAATCCGGTCAGCTTTGCAGCAGTTATTGTCCAGAAACAAAATATTAACTTGGCTCACAGGTGGCGTCACCTATATGTGGATCAGCATGAAAAACAATTCCAAGAGAGATCTTGAGGCAAGGTACCCAAATATTAAATTTGGAAAGAATCCATTCAGGTTTTCAAGTTATTGTCCGGAAACAAAATTTTAACTTGGCTTCCAGGTGGCGCCACCTACAGGTGGATCACCCAATTCCAAGCGAGATCTTGGGGCGACGTACCCACATACCAAATTGGTCCATAAACAAAATTTTAACTATGCCTCCCAGTTGGAGCCACCTATTGGCAGATCAGCGCGAAAAACAATCCCAAGCGAGATCTTGGCGAGGTACCCACATACCAAATTTGAAAAAGAATCCGTTCAGTTTTGGCCGAAGGGTATTGTCGTCATCATGTAAGTCTGTTCGTTACCAAGATATCTTAGAACGACTTACCCTAGGCACACCAAACTTGCAATGCACATCCATATGCTCGTGACCCAGAACCCTATTGAATCTGAACCCAATTGGTTGGAAACTTTGGCGGCCATCTTTAATTTATGCAAAACCATCATTGCTTTCTCATTACCAAGATATCTTTAGAACGACTTACCCTAGGCACACCAAATTTGCAGTGCACATCCATATGCTCGTGACCCAGAACCCTATTGAATTTGGACCCGATTGGTTGGAAAGTTTGGTGGCCATCTTTAATTTATGCAAAACCATCACAGCTTTCTCGTTACCAAGATATCTTTAAAACGACTCACCCTAGGCACACCAAGTGAGTGAGTGAGTGAATAGGGTTTAACGTCGCTTTCAACTATATTTCAGTCATATCATGACGTTGGGTCCTATTCCTTTTTACATCCGGGAACCACACGGGTGGGGTCCTATTCCTTTTCACACCCGGGAACCCCACGGGTGCCCTAGGCACACCAAACTGGCAGTGTCCATCCATATGCTCGTAACCCACAACCCTATTGAATGTGGACCGGATTGGGTGGAAATTTTGGCGGCCATCTTTAATTTATGCAAAACCATTAATCTTGTATATCTCGGGTACCATTTCGCTGTTCAGTGAGAAACTTGGTATAGATCATCGATGCATCAAGAAACTTCGAAGGAATGACCAAACCAGTTTCCCCGATTCGGTGAAAACCTTGGTGGCCATCTTAAATGCAAAATCTTTAATGATGTATATCTCTGATACCATTTAAGTGTTGAATACGAAACTTGATATACAGCATCGATGTATCAAGAGACTTGCAATGAATAACCACATCAGTTCCACCGAGTGGCGGGAAGGATGCAAAATTTATGCAAAATCATTATTATACCCCCCCGACACATAGTGTAGGGGGGGGTATACTGGTTTAAGCTTGTCCGTCCATCCGTCCGTAACATTTCGTTTCTGGAGCATAACTTGACAACCGCTACATGGATTCCTCTCAAATTTGGTATGCAGCTACCATACCATGAGACCTCGCTTGGGATTGCGTTTGGCGCATGTGCGTCTACAGGTGGTGCCACCTAGGGTCAAAACTTTCTCTTGTCCGTCCGTAACATTTCGTTTCCGGAGCATAACTTAACAGCTAATTGGATTCTTCTCAAATTTTGTTTGTAGCTACCATACCATGAGACCTCGCTTGGGATTGTGTTTGGCGCATGTACGTCTACAGGTGGCGCCACCTAGGGTCAAAACTTTCTCTTGTCCGTCCGTAACATTTCATTTCCGAAGCATAACTTGACAACAGCTAATTGGATTCTTCTCAAATTTTGCATGTAGCTACCATACCATGAGACCTCGCTCGGGATGGCACATATGCGTCTACAGGTGGTAAGTTTAATATTTCAATTCTCATTTACTTCTTTTTCCTCTTCAATGTGGTTATCCAGATGACATTAATTCGCCTATCAGTTGCAATGGCCCATTTCAAGTCTACACGGTAATGGGGAGTACTGTTCTAGTGGTAACAACAGTTAGATAAAACACTATATGCCTGTTTAACCCCATTCTCAACAATCATTATTAACATCAATTTTCAGAGCAATCCAATAAACTCGTCCGAGTATCGTCACGACACATGCATAGACAATCCGTTAACCGCAATCGCGACCGAGCGAGGTCTCATTGTCAACTAGTTACATACTGTGCCGCCGCCAAACGCAATCTAAATGAACTTACCCATAAACTACTATAACATGTATACTTATATTCCACTACAAATATTCATTAATTTCTATCAAATGTGCTTCCGGGAGGTATCTTGTAAGCATGCTTACTGATCATTTCCACCACCACCCGACTCAATCTCATTCAACTTACTCGTGAAAGGTTAACCGCCAACATGTATCTATCTTTTAAGCAGCCTTACTGATCATTTTCATCAAATCTGTGCATCCCTCAGACTATGCTCTAGTTGATCTCTATCAATGATACCGTTCAAGTGTTGATGTAAAATTTGGTATACATCATCGATGCATCAATAGACTTATGATAAATGACAGTTCTGGTTTCTCTGATTTGGCGGAAACCTTGGTGGTCATTTTTAATTTATGCAACATCTTTAATGATGTATATCTCTGATACCATTTCAGTGTTCTATACGAAACTTGGTATACAGCATCGAGGTATCAAAAGACTTGCAATGCATAACTACATCAGTTCCTCGGAGTGGTGGGAAGGATGGGCGGCCATCTTTAATTTATGCAAAATCATTAATGATCTCTATCTCAACATCGAGAGACTTATGTAATGAATACCGGTTTCTCTGATTGGACGGAAACCTTAGGGGCCATTTCTGATTGCAAATTTTTTGATAATCTGTATATTTGTCACTTGACTGCTTGGTGTTCCTGATATCTTGGTTCAATCGATGATGTATACCAAATTTTACATCGAGCACTTGAATGGTATTAGAGATCGAGATTATTAATGATTTCGCATAAATTAAAGATGGTCGCCCATCCTTCCCGCCACGCAGAGGAACTCAGTTATTCATTGCAAGTCTCTTGATACATCGATGCCGTATACCAACTTTCGTATTCAACACTTAAATAGTATCAGAGATATACATCATTAAAGATTTTGCATAAATTAAAGATGGCCGCCAAGATTTCCGCCCAAACTGGGAAACTGGTTTGGTCATTCCTTTAAAGTTTCTTGATGTATCGATGATCTATACCAAGTTTCACATTGAACAGCTTAATGGTTTCGGGGATACACAAGATTAAAGTTTTCGCATAAATTAAAGATGGCCGCCAAAGTTTCAACCCAGTCAGGTCCAGATTCAATAGGGTTATGGGTCATGAGCATACGGATGTGGCTAGGGTAAGTCGTTATAAAAATATCTTGAGCTTAAAAAGCTTGACAGTTTCGCATAACTTAAAGATGGCCACCAAAGTTTCAACCCAATCGGGTCTAAATTCAATCGGGCTCTGGGTCACGAGCATATGGATGTGCACTGCAAGTTTGGTGTGCTTAGGGTAAGTCGTTTTAAAGATATCCTGGTAATGAGAAAGGACGGATGGACGGACGTACATGACGACAATACCCTTCAGCCAAATTTTGGTCGAGGGGTAAAAACCCTCCTACATGTACATATTTAATAATAATTCCCATGACAACACAAATATGTGATTACAAAACAGGCTTTATTTATTAGATAAAGTCTGGGAGACCCGACATTCACAATCAATGCATATTGAAACCTCTGTAACTCTGCACATTCCTTGTCATCAAATACAGTAGAGTTCACCTCATGTGGGACTATATACATGTACATCGTATGATCATGCGAGTAATTAATGATGGTGTGAGGACATTCCTTTCTTTGTTGAAGATTTTCACCTGTTGCAGTTTTCTATTATAATTGAACCACAGGCCTGGGTAGTGTGGTGTTATATCTGGTCTTTCTTGAGTTACTACATCTACATGTAGATTGTTTACCCGACACATTTGCTATAAAAAACAATATCAAGTCCATCCACAATATTACTTGTGCTTCCTATAACTTGTAGGTACTGGTAGGTTCCAATTTTTTTATCTCATAAATTCTTGAAATATCATGCTGTTTGTATTGGATTTCATAAAATTCTGTTACAAACCATCAAAATAAATAAAAAATTATGCTGACCCATACTCTTTTTTTTTTTAAATCGTGAAATAATACATGGGTAGGTAGGGTCACAGGAAACACAAAATATATTATGAATGGCTTAAGATGACGGGGGAATCTGCAAATCATGGAAAACAACTGTATGTACATCCAGAGAGAGTTCACCACATAAATAAAATACCATGTAAGGAAAATAGGGTTATTATTCACTAATCACTAATGTTACCTGTAACTACATGCATCAAAACAAACTTGTTACTAATATTACAGAAGCAAGGCGGCAGTCAGAAGGTGCTGACAATTCACATTAACCTACCGTACATCAGTCTACTGTAGAATATTAATTTATCAAGATTGTTTTTATTCAACTTAGTTTATTTAGCAATGGAACATATAACTTTTATGTAATTTATCTTTGGGAAATATAGAACTTGGTTCAAAAGAAACAGAGATCCAATAAATAAAACAAGCTGAATGTTTTTTTTGATCCGATCTGTTCTCACTTTGCACGATAACTGAGATAAAGACAACTTTTGAGAAAAGAAGACGGCAGAATACAGTTACATGTATCTTTATTTACTGCTTTCGGATCCATGTTGTAATAATGTAGAAGGTGGGGTTTGACGTCACCTGCCAGGTCTGTGACGCAACGCTGGATTGAAGACTTCCAGATTGTCACTGAACAACATTGGCAGGATATTCTTATTATTCTGCCACATACACCTACACTGCTCTTTGTTTGTACGATGCTGATATAAGTCACCATGGATAACATCGTGGAACAACCAGTTTCGGAGAGATGGGTGAGAGATGAACGATCTGTACCCGGTAAATTACTAACCGAAGTATGCTTAATCACGGACAGAATTCCATGCTCACGTTAACCTCTATATTAGATATAGTGTCCAAAATATCTGGATTATCAGTTCCAATTAGCCAAATTAATCTATTTAATTAAAGAGCAGATATTCTTCTCCTTGGTAGTTCAATCAAGCATCTGTTCTCATAAGTAGTTGGCTTGATACTTTATAGACAAGTAAATCCAAGCTGGAACAGTCTGTAAAATCCCTTTGTATGACATGTTTGCTCTTGTGTGAAAATAAATCTGAATGATCGCTATTGAAAACTGAATCAAAGTTGACGGTTGACGAAAGAGCAGTGTCAAAATGTGAATGGAAAGTCCAATTCTCAAATGTTGGTTTGAGATCAAACCAGGGAAGTCAATGAATGTGAAACTTCACACTTGTCACCTACATCGAAGGTCCATTGTCTGGTGGTGAAAAACTTCACGAATGTTCTCCCACTGCTATTATACGTAGTCAGTAGCAGCTCATATCATCTGAACCCTAGTAACTTCTTCTCTTTATCTTTCTTACGAACACTGTCAATATTTCTTTCCTTCCAGGAACTTTTTCGAAGTTTTATTGGTCTGTTTCCTACATATTTTCCTGAAAGTAGACAAAAAGAACAATCAATTCAAATCAAACAGCATTCATTTAAAATGCATATAGTTGTTTGTTGGTTTCATATGAGCGTGTTGTAATGTGACAAGATTAGGGTTACTGGATAACCATTTGGTTGAGACAAGAAAATAAAGAGAGTGAGGCAAATGTGGTGGAGAGGAGGGCGGGTGGCATCTCCTGGGTTAGTACTTCCTACAATGTAGTTAGCCAACATATTGATGTTCGGCAGAGCTGAATTCAACAGGCGTTGAAAACTCTCAACATCTGGCCTTGTGTGGTGATCCGCTAAAGCAGCAGCAGTATTAAAAGCATACATGCATGACATGTAGAGCAAACTTTTCATGTACATGATACATTTTGCCTAACAAACCACAGTAATTTGGACAAAAATTAATATTTCATGTCACAAATAGCACATGCACATCCTCACATCATGTGAAACGTGTGTACATGTACCAAGTGTCAAAATCATCAGCAAACTTTCCATGTATCATTGTCAAAATACCAAGTCGAAACCCTCGTAATTTGGACAAAATTAATGTTTCATCTCATAATGAAAGCTCATGTGAAACACGGGCAGAGCATTTCCCCAAATATATGTGTAGAACACAATTTGATATACGACCCTTAAAGCAATAAGAACTTAGGAATGGTAGCAAGGCTACCAAAGAGCTCGTCTGACCATATCAATACAGCACCTGTAACGATTACCATAACATGAAATCATAGTATATTTTCCATTCAATTAGGTAATTAAGACCTAATTAAATATTCTCTGAAGAAAATATTTTGTAATATCCCCTTCACAATATCCTAAATAACATTCTTAGTAAGCTTGGGTACAATCGATAAAGTATTTATGAATATAGCAAAATCTTAGCATATTTGCCATTTAATCAGATAATTAAGTGAACTAAATATTAATGGAATGAAGCCATTCTGCAACATCCCCCTCAGAACATCACAAATGGTAAGCCTGCTGGGTTTAGGCACAAATATAGAGACCCTAATGATTGCCATAACATGAAATCTTAGCATATTTTTCTATTTAATTAGCTAATTAATATTCACGAAATGTAGCCATTCTGAAACATTCCCCTCAGAACATCCAATATGATATGTAACCCGAGTGTGGGCACAATCAGTCAAGTAGTTATGAATACAGCACACCTAATGAATATGATTTAACGTTGCTTTCAAAACTATTTCAATCATATCACAACGTTTTGTTCCTATTCCTTTTCACCCCAGGAAACAACACGGGTAGGGTCCTATTCCTTTAACACCCGGGAACCCCACAGGTGCCCCAAATAGTCGCCTCTTACGAAAAACTCTCTGAGGAGCTGAGGCCTATTCTTACCATGACCTGGAGTGTGTACGACACCCCAAGTCAATCCCCGGGAGCCCCACAGGCCACCTAATGCCTCAACTTGAAATAGCATAATTTCTAGTTAATTAGCTAATGAAGCTAATTGAATTTTCACGGAATGCACCAGTTCTGCAACATCCCCCTCAGAACATCTCATATGATATGTATGCCAAATATGGGCACAATCAGGCAAGAATTTATCAATATAGCACCTTTAATTCCCCTAATACTTTGATCACTGGAAGTGCAGCAAAAATGGCATGTATCCGGCAATATTCTTCATGACGCCAGCCACCAAGTGTCACATTTTGTCATTATATGATTTTTCTTCACTTTGAATGAAGAATGGGAATTCTACTTTTATCTGTGTTTGAATAACAAGAGTTGAAAAGTTAACTTCCTGTGAATAATTAGGGGAATTACTGTAACATGAAATTGCAGTATGTTAGCTTAGTTAGCTAATTACATATATCTGAATGCAAAACTTTTGAACATCCCCTTCCACCATTCTGAGTAAAGCATATGGAACAAGTATTTATAGAGATACCACTCTTAACATTTGCCTTAACATTATTGGACGCTGACGACGATAGGCGTATGACATTAGCTCTTTCTGGGCGAGCTAAAAATGACTTTTCTTCATTGCAGTTATGCGAGCGTTGAAGCAAACTTGATTTATTACTCATGGTAATACCTCTAATAATTCAATCACCCTATCGAAATTCAATCATCCCCAATTTTTGGGATAAAATTCAATCAGCTGTTCTAACAAATTTGACTAAAATAAGTAATATACTTACAAATCGTGTATAAGTAATATTTAAACACAGGAAGGAAGCAATCAGAGATTGCTCAATTGTATGCCCCCCCTTCCACTTTAATCCGACACTGCCCCGCCATTGTTCTGTTCTTTATTGGTTGGTGGAGGCCTAATTTGGATAATTATAAAAATTCTGTTTGTCACTTTTTTGCCATGTCTCACATAATACATATTCCAAATATCAAGCAACAAGTGATAATACGATGCTTCGATGCAAGATGGTCGCCAGGGCTTTCGCCAAATCCGAAAATGTGACCTGGTTATGAGACCTACATTCCTTGGGAGTATATTGTGGTGAAATTATGAAGCGATCAGTGAATTTTGTACCCAATTCACTGTTTTTGGGGCAATTTCATACTTCAGGACCTATGTTGTCTGCTTTGGAATGTAGAATAACATATAATATAGCCATTTTCCTGGTTCAAATCAGTTATGGACTGAGATCCAGCTTGGACAAATAAATATATCCCATTCACTTAGGTTTAAACAAAGGGCCATAACTCTTGAAAATATAACCGAAAACAGAGAAACTTCACGCTACACACCTATGGGTCACTGACCACATATCATGCGTATTTCATACTTGTTCATACAATATTAACCGAGATCCAGCCCTACAAATCCCAATTCACAAAGATTTGAAGAAAAAAGGGCCATAACTCTTGAAAATATAGGCGAAATGTGGAGAAACTTCATGCTGCACAACTACAGGGCACTGATCACATATCCTGCAAATTTCATAATTGTTCATACAATATTCACCGAGATCCAGCCCGGACAAGTTCCAATTCACAAAGATTTGAAGAAAAAAGGGCCATAACTCTTGAAAATATATGCGAAACGCGGAGAAACTTCACGCTGCACAACTACAGGGCACTGATCACATATCCTGCAAATTTCATAATTGTTCATACAATATTCACCGAGATCCAGCCCGGACAAGTTCCAATTCACAAAGATTTGAAGAAAAAAGGGCCATAACTCTTGAAAATATATGCGAAACGCGGAGAAAATTCACGCTGCACAACTACAGGGCACTGACCACACATCCTGCAAATTTCATAATTGTCCATACAATATTAACCGAGATCCAGCCCGGACAAGTCCCAATTCACGGAGAATTCAGGAACAAAGGGCCATAACTCTTGAAAATATAAGCGAAACGTGGAGAAACTTTACGCTGCACAACTGTGGGTCATTGACCACATATCATGCAAATTTCATACTTGTCCATACAATATTAACCAAGATCCAGCCCGGACAAGTCCCATTCACAGAGATTTCAGAAAAAGGGCCATAACTCTTGAAAATTATACCCGAACTCGGAAAAAACTCCACGCTGCACAACTACGAGCCACTGGCCACATTCCATGCAAGTTTCGATCCTGTCCATCAAATATTAACCGAGATATTGCCCGGACAAGAAATTCGGACGGACAGACGGATGGACAGACGGACAGACGGACGGACAAAGCGATCGCTATATGCCCCCCCTCTAGTTAGAGGGGGGGCATAATAATGCCTTCTTGGGCTGGCGGCTATAGTTCTGCTGTAACAGGTGCAAGGATTTCAACGAACATTCAATTCAATGGATTTCTAGTTGCTGCCAAGCAGACATGTAAATTTCGAACAGATGTCAACAAAATAGTCCATGACGTCACAGCTTGATGTCACAACCATGGCAAGACGATTTTCTACCATGGCTTTCTATGAGTTAGTGAGTTAGTTTTTAACATCATTTTCAACAATATTTCAGGGCTATGACAACGAACCTACCAGGCACCACCCAGCCAAGTTGTGTTCCTGTTGCAATCTTTGAAGCAACATCATGGAACCATCCACCCTATGAACACTGAGGACAGCACACAAGACATAGACAGGACGCTTACATTGGTACAATAAAGACAAATGTAATTACATTCCTAAATACCACATTATCAAGTTCCTGTTGCTTCTCAGCAAATTGTATCGAAGCAACAGGATTGTGCCCACCAGGCACTCAACCACCTGACAGCTTTCTACGATGGGAAATCACCATTTTATTTTAGAATTTGAGATCTACTGCAACAAAACTTAACATGAGATTGATCTAATCAAAACCCCTCGGCTTTCCCCAAGTGATTGTGACCCATGTGTAGTGTGAATTGGGGAAGAGATAGTTCTATGTGGGATGATCAAGATATACCGGTAGTACATTCAGGCATATAGGACAGAAATAGAAAATTATATATCTGTAAAGGGGCATAACTCTGTAAAATATGGGTCGAGGGGAGCCACTTTCGATAGGCGTCTGACTTAGCACTCTGTAAAATAAGAACCGATACGAATAAGCTGTACCAAACATGGATCTGCAGATTTAGCTTGTACATTCAGCTACAGATAACAAAATTGGAGATTATTACATCCGAAAGGGGCATAACTCCATAAACCGAGGCGAGTTATCCTTTGTTGGCTTGTAGAATACAACAATATAAATAAGTTTCCAAAATATAGTAGCTATACCGAACACAGTCCTGCAGATATAGTTGGTTACATTCAGGCATAGGACAGAAATAGAAATTAATGTATCAGTAAAGGGGCATAACTCTGTAAAGTATGGGCCGAGGGGAGCCACTTTCGATAGGCGTCTGACTTAGCACTACTGTAAAATAAGAACCGAGACAAATAAGCTGTAATGAACACGGATCTGCAGATATAACTTGTACATTCAACTACAGATAACAAAATCGGAGATTATTACATCCGAAAGGGGCATAACTCCATAAGCCGAGGCGAGTAATCCTTTGTTGGCTTGTAGAATACAACAATATAAATAAGTTTCCAAAATATAGTAGCTATACCGAACACAGTTCTGCAGATATAGTTGGTTACATTCAGGCATATCGGACAGAAATGGAAATTAATATATATGTAAAGGGGCAGAATTCTGTAAAATATGGGCCGAGGGAGGCCACTTTCAATAGGCGTCTGACTTAGCACTAGATAAATAAGTGTTGAAAATTTGGTGGTTGTATCTCAAGTGGTTTTGCCTAAAATGTGTTAACGGACGGACGGACGGACGGACGTACATGGCAACGACAATACCCCAAGGCCAAAATGGCCGAGGGGTAACAAAAAATGAGTTATTTTGCATTATATCCAGCAAAAGCAGCAATAAATGTATCTTTGATAGGCATGTAGAAGTTGGCGTATATAACACAAGGCTATTCTTTTAACATACATAAAGTTTCAGATATCCATTTTAAGTCAATTTTGAGATTGTAATTTATTCAAGACTGATGCCAATTAGTTAAGGTGCTGAACACAAGAATCTTATTAACTTGAACTTCACATACAATTTAAATACCAATCCTTGAGTTGAATTCTTCACCAGACTTTTTAATAAAATTGTTTGGAGAGTCAATATTGTTCACTGATTTGTCTAGGATAGTATTGCCAGGGTGTGATAAGAATCAGGTAGGAAAAATCTAATGTGTTTACTCTCCTCTTTGCTGTTAGACTGCTCAGCATGTTCAAGGACAAAATGTGTGATTAATAGAGTGTGGATTGACTTTATCAGGTGAAGTGAGTGTACATGTATTATCTACCAGACTTGAGAGGTTTAACTGTTGTCAATACTGCTCACAGATATAACTTGACCAAATGTTGATTCCCCTATTACAGGTACTTATCCAAAGGTGGAAGAAAACCATGCTGTGAACGGCAGATGAATGATTGATATACAGTACCAACAGAACATATACAGTCTAGCCACACTGTAAGGTGCCTTGATATAGCCCGGATTCTGATATAAGGCCATTATTGTGAAATGCATATCATTTCAACCTTTCTACATGTATAAGGCTTGACATCTATAAGCTGGTTCAAAAAAGCATGTTGGGATGACTATTTTAATCTTTAATATTTTAATCAAGACCACAGAATTATACAATTTGATAAAACGCCAACAAGTGCATACATGTAGTAACATGTGTGACTGTGAAATGTCACATCTATGCATGTTTAATTGGAATTTTCAGCATCAAACATGTCAAAATACATGTAAGAATAAAAATAAAAAATAAAAAATCTAGATCACAAAGGAAATAAAGTACAGCTCCAGCCATATCCTACTCATGTTCAGTGACCTGGAATACACCACTATACAACTTCTCTCTGTTCAAATCGGTCAATTTTCATTTTGGGAATAATGTTCCCTTTCAAGTTGCCAAAATCATGCCCTTAGGATAACACCACAATAACATCACAAAACTATTTCAGCTCTGTGTCTATCCTACAAGATCACTATATCCAAATTTCAGGACAATCAAAAAAGCCATTGGAAAAATATCATGTCAGAAAATAATGTTCATGGATACAGCGCCATCTAGTGATAAAACAAAACATGATAACACAAACAGGCAAATTCCCCTGGCCTAGGGAGATAGCAAACAAAGTTTGATAGAGAACCTAACGGTTTAAGAGATATGGACGTTTCAAATAACGATGGCGGTGCTGACAAATTTTTGAATTCAGCAGCCATTGGATCACAAAAGAAAATAAAATACAGCTCCAGCCACATCACAATTATGTTCAACAACCTGGAACTAATATACAACTTACCTCTATTCAAATCGGTCAATTTTCATTTTTTGAAAAACGTCACATTTTGAGTTATCAAAATTGTGCCCTTAGGGTCACTCTAACACCACCAAAACTTTTTCAGCTCTGTGTCTGTCGTACAAGATCACTATACCAAAATTTCACAAAAATAAAAAAAACCATTGGAAAAAAACTGTGTCAGAAAGGTTAATAATGTTCGTAACGACAGTGCCATCTAGTGATCAAATAGAAACACAAAAACACAACCATAAAAATTTCCCAGACCTAGCCAGATAGCTAACAAAATTTATCTGAAAAATCTCGAACGGTTTCAGAGATATGGACGTTTGAAATGGTGACGGCGGCGGCTACGGAGTAGTTTCCCAGTAATACATACGAGCATCCACTTTGTGGAATTGCTCTAAATAGCACAGACACATTCATCCAGAGAAATCTGACAAATTCACTTAACTTTTCAGTACATTTTTGTCTAACAAAAAACGCTTATAATTGGCAAATTACTCAATCCAAACCCCTTAATTTGGACAAAAATAAATCTTTCATCTCATAAATAGCACAGGTAAATCCTTTAATCATAAGAAACATGTGTACCAAGTTCATAATCATTCAGTGACAGATGACAACTGCAGCAAACTTTCTATGTGAAGGTGTACATATTCACTTTTGCTAAACAAAAAGAATCCTCTGAGGTAATGCCATAAATGACCCCCTAGTGAAATACCCACCTCCCATATTTTTTTTTTCTTGATTGTTTTTTAATTTGTTAAACCTTACAATTTCCAGGGAGGGGACACTGACACCAATGAAGACATCCTCTTCCCCCCTCTCACAATATCTCCCCTTACTTTGTCAGGTGAGATTAAAATAAAGGCAATATACAATTTTTCTACAATATACAAATTAGTCAAGTTTCATTGTGTAAAAAAAATCATAGTTTGAGTTTCTAAATATGCCACCCAGTGCTACATATATATAGCAGCTGCTCCAAGCCCTCTCAATACTGTACATTCACTTCAAGCACTCGATCAGTCAAAATCTCCAGACCTAGCCGGGCATGTACATGTGGAGCACAGAGTTCAACCAATATTAGACCTGTCAATCCTCACGCATCCTGCATCTGTCTTATGCTCTCACACAGCTATATAACAAAATCTCACTCATCTGGGAATTTTAATGAAATTATTGCTAAAATAACCAGAATCATTCAAAATTGCTCCAGTTTGCAGAAAAAGGAGTCAGTAATTTTAAAATATTCCTAGACTTGGTTATGACATAAAGTCAGATTTTTTTATATCATCGGCCATGCGACTTGCAAGGGAAGTGAATTATCACATCGGGAATGCTATACATGTATTCCTACTTGGCAACTAAGACTGCAACAATATACAATTGTTCCCTGATTCAAAGTTCTAAGTCAATTTCCATACCAGTATTGGAATTTTTTTTCTTATTTTGAGATGCAAGGCATACCTTTGAGATTACACCAAAATTTCATAGAAATTAAACAAGTTGTTTATGAAGATTTTGATGTTAAGTCAGAGAATTAGAATTTTCATTTGAATGATCATTTGATTTGCACCGGCAGTGAATTGTTATGTTGGCAATGCTATAATTATGATTGACAACTTAGAAAATATGTTCACTGATATTGGTAAATTTTCATTTCACGAAAAACACAGTTTTTGAGATGCAAAAACAGGCCTTTATAATTACACAAGCAGCACCAAAACGTATTCAGCCCTTTTGTCTTTCCTTCAAGATTATTATTACCAAATTTCATAGAAATCAAATCAGACATTCTGATAAAATCATGTTACAAATGTTTACCTATGATCTGACTACAGTGCCCTCTGGTGGCAAACAGCTGCCACCAAAACACAACCAACAAATTCCCCAGACCAAAGGAGACAATGTTTGACCTTAACGGTTTGTGAGAAGCCGAGGCGGATCAGGCCGAGCCATTTCTCATGAAACAGAAGAGCATCCACTTTGTGCAAAAGCTCAAATGATTATGCCTACTCGTGTTGATCAGTGGAATATTCAAATCAAGTTCAAATGTCTGAATATGAGAATATTTAAATTATGATTCTAAATTACTCAGAGGCTCCAGGTGATTTAGTACCTGTCATATACATGTAGTATCACTGTCATCATCCACAAACATTCCCAGCATGACCGATATATGTTATCTTGCTTTATATATAGTATTGAGCATGTCCTGGTAGGTGTGGGATGGAAAGTTTGTTCTAGGTACATTTAATTGGTTACTTATAATACAACATGAATAGCCAAATAGGCGGGTGTAAAAAACTTCATCTGTATGTATTTAGACAGTTTTCTTGTAAGCTTTCACTTTCAATCTCACACAGATTTCCAGAATTTCACCCTTGAAGTCAGATGTTTTGTTGAATACTAGTAGAAGGAAGTTCATCATTCTCTGATATTACAATTACAACACATATAAGGGAAGTGGGAAGAGGTGCCGACATACTGACTGCGTCACATGACTTCACAGAATAGTCCTCTGATTTAACTATTCTAAAGCACATACCAAAGAATCTAACGATTCGTATGTCCCATATCACCAAGTCTTAACTTTTATTGTACCTGTTCATGTGGCAGCTTGGATGACATGACCACACGGCCCCTAGCACCGGCATAAGCGGTATTAGATACAAATCTAGAGAGCTATGATGGAAATTCTCTGACAACTCGTATATTGGTAATTGGTGAGCTGTGTCGCTGTGACAACTCGTACACTGGGGATTGGTGAGCTGTATTGTCGTCAGATGAAAATGACGGCATTGAAACACAAAAGACTAGTCTGTAAGGCCCGATGTCGACCCAGCATCAACTTCCACAAATGCCAACATATATCAAAGACCAAACGGTCTGTATAGGGGGCAGGCCTCGGGGACGAAACGTCCACCAGCAGAATCTCGCCATATACAGGTAAAAATTACAACACATATAAGGGAAGTGGGAAGAGGTGCCGACATACTGACAGAGCCACATGACCTCACAGCATAGTCTTTCGGTTAACCTATTCTAAAGCACATACCAAGAATCAACGATTCCTGATATGTGTTGTATCTCAGGTACGCTTTATTGTACCTGTTCATGTGGCAACTTGGATGATATGACCACACGGCCCCTAGCACCGGCATAAGCGGTATTAGATACAAATCTAGAGAGCTATGATGGAAATGCTCTGACAACCTGTAAACTGGTAATTGGTGAGCTGTTTCGCATGTGACAACTCGTACATTGAGATTGCGAGCTGTATCATCGTCAGATGTAAATGACGGTACTAACACAAAAGACTAGTCTGTAAAGGCCCGATGTCGACCCAGCATCAACTTCCCACAAATGCCAACATATATCAAAGACCAAAAAGGTCTGTACAGGGGGCGGGCCTCGGGGACGAAACGTCCACCAGCAGAATCTCGCCATATACAGGAATAAATTACAACACATATAAGGAAGTGGGAAGAGGTGCCGACATACCGACTGCGTCACATGACTTCACAGAATAGTCTTCTCTGGTAAACCTATTCTAAAGCACATACCAAGAATCTAACGATTCATGATATGTGTTGTATCTCAGGTACGCTTTTATTGTACCTGTTCATGTGGCAACTTGGGTGATATGACCACACGGCCCCTAGCACCGGCATAAGCGGTATTAGATACAAATCTAGAGAGCTATGATGGAAAGGCTCTGACAACTCGTAAACTGGTAATTGGTGAGCTGTTTCGCTGTGACAACTCGTACATTGGAGATTGGTGAGCTGTATCATCGTCAGATGTAAATGACGGCAATTAACACAAAAGACTAGTCTGTAAGGCCCTATGTCGACCCAGCATCAACTTCCCACAAATGCCAACATATATCAAAGACCAAAAGGTCGGTACAGGGGGCGGGCCTCGGGGACGAAACGTCCACCAGCAGAATCTCGCCATATACAGGAATAAATTACAACACATATAAGGGAAGTGGGAAGAGGTGCCGACATACTGACTGCGTCACATGACTTCACAGAATAGTCTTCTGGTTAACCTATTCTAAAGCACATACCAAGAATCTAACGATTCGTGATATGTGCTGTATCTCAGGTACGCTTTTATTGTACCTGTTCATGTGGCAACTTGGGTGATATGACCACACGGCCCCTAGCACCGGCATAAGCGGTATTAGATACAAATCTAGAGAGCTATGATGGAAATGCTCTGACAACTCGTATACTGGTAATTGGTGAGCTGTTTCGCTGTGACAACTCGTACATTGAAAATTGGTGAGCTGTATCATCGTCAGATGTAAATGACGGCATTTAACACAAAAGACTAGTCTGTAAGGCCCGATGTCGACCCAGCATCAACTTCCCACAAATGCCAACATATCTCAAAGACCAAAAGGTCTGTACAGGGGGCGGGCCTCGGGGACGAAACGTCCACCAGCAGAATCTCGCCATATACAGGAATAAATTACAACACATATAAGGGAAGTGGGAAGAGGTGCCGACATACTGACTGCGTCACATAACTTCACAGAATAGTCTTCTGGTAAACCTATTCTAAAGCACATACCAAGAATCTAACGATTCATGATATGTGTTGTATCTCAGGTACGCTTTTATTGTACCTGTTCATGTGGCAACTTGGGTGATATGACCACACGGTCCCTAGCACCGGCAAGCGGTATTAGATACAAATCTAGAGAGCTATGATGGAAATGCTCTGACAACTCGTAAACTGGTAATTGGTGAGCTGTTTCGCTGTGACAACTCGTACATTGGAGATTGGTGAGCTGTATCATCGTCAGATGTAAATGACGGCAATTAACACAAAAGACTAGTCTGTAAGGCCCGATGTCGACCCAGCATCAACTTCCCACAAATGCCAACATATCTCAAAGACCAAAAGGTCTGTACAGGGGGCGGGCCTCGGGGACGAAACGTCCACCAGCAGAATCTCGCCATATACAGGAATAAATTGCAACACATATAAGGGAAGTGGGAAGAGGTGCCGACATACTGACTGCGTCACATGACTTCACAGAATAGTCTTCTGGTAAACCTATTCTAAAGCATATACCAAGAATCTAACGATTCATGATATGTGTTGTATCTCAGGTACGCTTTTATTGTACCTGTTCATGTGGCAACTTGGATGATATAACCACACGGCCCCTAGCACCGGCATAAGCGGTATTAGATACAAATCTAGAGAGCTATGATGGAAATGCTCTGACAACTCGTATACTGGTAATTGGTGAGCTGTTTCGCTGTGACGACTCGTACATTGGAGATTGGTGAGCTGTATCGTCGTCAGATGTAAATGACGGCATTTAACACAAAAGACTAGTCTGTAAGGCTCGATGTCGGCCCAGCATCAACTTCCCGCAAATGCCAACATATGTCAAAGACCAAAAGGTCTGTACAGGGGGCGGGCCTCGGGGACGAAACGTCCACCAGAAGAATCTCGCCATATACAGGAAAAAATTACAACACATATAAGGGAAGTGGGAAGAGGTGCCGACATACTGACTGCGTCACATGACTTCACAGAATAGTCTCTGGTAAACCTATTCTAAAGCACATACCAAGAATCTAACGATTCGTGATATGTGTTGTATCTCAGGTACGCTTTTATTGTACCTGTTCATGTGGCAACTTGGATGATATGACCACACGGCCCCTAGCACCGGCATAAGCGGTATTAGATACAAATCTAGAGAGCTATGATGGAAATGCTCTGACAACTCGTATACTGGTAATTGGTGAGCTGTTTCGCTGTGACAACTCGTACATTGGAGATTGGTGAGCTGTATCGTCGTCAGATGTAAATGACGGCATTTAACACAAAAGACTAGTCTGTAAGGCCCGATGTCGACCCAGCATCAACTTCCCACAAATGCCAACATATATCAAAGACCAAAAGGTCTGTACAGGGGGCGGGCCTCGGGGACGAAACGTCCACCAGCAGAATCTCGCCATATACAGGAATAAATTACAACACATACAAGGGAAGTGGGAAGAGGTGCCGACATACTGACTGCGTCACATGACTTCACAGAATAGTCTTCTGGTAAACCTATTCTAAAGCTTCATACCAAGAATCTAACGATTCATGATATATGTGTTGTGTCTCAGGTACGCTTTTATTGTACCTGTTCATGTGGCAACTTGGGTGATATGACCACACGGCCCCTAGCACCGGCATAAGCGGTATTAGATACAGATCTAGAGAGCTATGATGGAAATGGTCTGACAACTCGTAAACTGGTAATTGGTGAGCTGTTTCGCTGTGACAACTCGTACATTGGAGATTGGTGACCTGAATCACAGCCACTTGCTGATACGGACCCAAATTCGTTCTTCTATGCATATTTGTTTTGCGTTACGTTCCGTTTGCGTTCAGTTGGAACGTTTTAGAAACAGAACGTTTTAGAAACGGAACGATGGAAGAAAAGAACGGAACGGATCGAAACCTGTACCGAGACCGATAACCGTTGAACGATGAAACCGTTGAACTGCTTCGAATTACATAATGAAAAGAATATCATCTGAAGAAGATTAAGTGATGGTGAAATAAAAATTAAAAACAAACTATACGTACGTTCGGGAATCCACCGCGGTTAGGTACATTATGTTGATGCTGAGTAAATGTGCATTGTTGTAGCCTCCCGAATAATCTTCAACCTTTTATTGACGTCACTATGATACAAAGTGTCAGGAGGGCCCACACGCGTCTAACATTTTAATTGCAAGTGGAACGTTGAACGGAACGGCGAAGGGAACGAAATAATAATATAGAACCCTGGAACAAAACTGTTGAACGAAGACCGTTAAAAGAAGACCGATGAACGCAAACGGAGAACGATGGCCGTCGAGCAGACGGAAAGGAGAATGATGAGCGTTGAACGATAAAGGAACGGATCGAATCGAAACTGAACGCAAAAACCACGCACAAATTGAACAGAAGAACGCAATTGGGACTGTTAAAGTACTGTGGAATGCAACAAAGGGACGTTATACAAGAAATCTGCTACATTCCAAATGCCCTCTTGTTTGTTCTCGGTCTGCTATCGAGAGTTCGTTATGATTGCGACGTGCCTAGACATGCGCGCTGGACAAAAAATCTGTGCATCCCACATTTGAAGTGTTGCAAGTGAGTTGATAAACATAACCCAACTATGTGAAATCAACACAACACATGTAGTTTCAAATTGAGTGGAAATATTGTCAACAGTGTATCATCGATTTCGACAGAAAGTACCGGTAACTGTGCTTTGTAAGTCATGTGCTTTATAGGCAATATACGAGACTAAACTTTCATTCATGGTTGTGGACGTTTTTTCTCTATAATAGATGAAAATTGAAAAGCCTGATGTGCAGCATATAGATCGAAACATGCAGAAACGCTTATTTGTTGCGAATGTGGTACTGCAAGCCAGATCTCTAGCACGACCATCACAGCTACACGTGTTGGTGAAAACGGCAATGTCGGGCTAGCATATTACAGACGCGTGTATGTCTACTTGTTATTATTGTAATGATGGTGTCTTTTTAAAATTGCTCATTGATGTTACAACTACATTTATCTCGCAATATGTCGATATATATGTTGTCATAGCTATGTAATGTGCAAATTATCAAAATCGTGAACTAGGATGAAAGTAACTTCGAAAATGGAAGTCAGTGGGGTATAATATTCTATATTATATTATATCACAATGACTTCCATTTTCACAGTTACTTTCATCCCAGTTTATCTAAAAATAATCTCTGGGAATAATTGACATCAAAATGTTTACCTGTCGACTTGTATCTGTATGCAAAGGACGGCATGCGACGTTACACTTACGAGTTACGAGATAACCGGCGTCGATTTGTCGTGATGATCCTGATATCATGTGACGATTGATCATTACGATCTGTAATAGAAGAAACAAAGATAAATGGAAACGCGCTAATGGGAATAGATCTGTAATGCCCCGTTGTTATATAAACGTAATACGATCCTTCTTGTCCTTCTGGTTTCTTTTAATGATGATCATTTAAGGCAAAATACTTTATACCTTGTGTCGTGGTGGTCATTGGGTATAATGGATTACTGTGGAGGGGCAGATATTATAGCTAAAGCAGCATGACAACATTCACTTAAACAGCAATACATCGCTCTTCTTGGACTACATTTTGAGGCCTAAGACCTTCAAGGCCTAATACTTCCATTGTTTTTCTCTTATCTCATTCAATATGAACGCAATCGTTGATATAGATCGCATCTTGAGAATGCGAAGCAGAGACACCGGATTTATTTTGTTCGAAATTTAATCGCCTTTCCTATTATATTGTTAATGGTTCATAGTATAAATCCCCTGACTTCAGTGATAAGCAAGCCGTATATCTTCTTAGTTATGGCAGCATGGGTGTTTTCGGAAACGTATCTAATTATCTTATCGAATTTTTCATAGAAATGCATGTAGGTGTCTACATACGCCGACAGACATAGTTACATATAAGGAGCTTGAATTAAATTATAGGACGGCAAAACGTCCATAGTCGAAACGTTACGATACATATCGCATGCTGATAGCAAAACACGAGCGTAGCGTGCAAGATCTTTGGCGGTACGTTTCGTAACTTGTGTCTAATTCCGCTTAACCCGGGGATAGGGGCCGTATTTCATGTACTTCAAGATCATCATTGTGTACATATGAACAGTCACAATCAAAGCGTGACTGAGATACATCATTCTCTAGATGACGACTTCACATCGAATATAATATGGATTAAGAATACTGATCAGCGATACTGATTAGATATTTTTGGAACACCATTCTGTCTTGCCGGCATCATTGAAAACTGTTGACCGCTTCTCTCTTGCAGTAAATAGCCTATTTTACTTTGATTGTCTTTTTGAATTTGGTGCCAATGATGTTATATGGAATATGGAATAGGTCTTTGGATAATGGACGCGGATATTCTTTAATGGACGACGACTGAATTATGAATGACGGACCAGACGCTTGTAACGATAAATAATGCTTTCAATTTACGAAAACATCAGCCTATTCTATGAAAACAATGATGTGTCTATCGACAACTCTATATGAACAAACTCTTAAGCATATCCGTTATAGACTAGTGTATAAAAAATCCCAACTTGTGATAATGTAGTAAATGTAGTAATGTAGGGAACTGGATATAGTATCTTGGACAAACTGGTCCTAACTCAAACACGAAAATTACATAAATACGCCCAGTTCGGTCCTTGGAAATCGTATCCCGTTCCCAAATGAGAGAGAATTGACATTATATATTCGAAAAGCATGTCCGAAAGATTCGATAAAGTACTGTTCGGATATGTCACCGCCAGTTCATTTCCCATGTCATTCCGAAATTGAAGAAAAAACAGCCTTATAGTATTTTATTAGCGATTACACTTTGAAGTGTACTCTTTAGAAACAAATTCTCAATTTTACGTTTATTATCAGCAGTGGAACTCTCAATCATGCTTTTTTGGGAGAAAACAGGAAATAGGACACTATCAAACAAAGAGAAGATTATCAAATACAGGATCAGATCTTTTTTTCCAAATTGCCCACAACCTGATACTTCGTGGCATGGTGGTCATGGCGAATGCTGGATTATTAAATTAACATTCGCTTGAAGCACAATTACACATCAATCATTCAAGATCAGATGATACCCAATACATTCATGATATAATAGATCCGCAATTTCTTCGATATTGTTCAGATTCAGCGCTTTAGTTTCTATCGATTGGGTCTTGCGAAAGGAAAGCAGACATTGATTTTATTTAGTTTCGGAGAAGTTTGAAATTGAATCGCCTTTCCCATTATTTTTATTTTTGGCCCATAAGGTAAAGACCGTGGAACCATTACTTCTGATAAGCAACCATTATTAGTTACGGTCATATGGGAGGTCAAGCCATTCATAAAGACTTCTGGTGCCTATTTTTTACATGAATGTAGGGTTGAGGATTCTGAATTATAGAATAAATGCACAATTATGTACATATGGGCGTACAAACGTCAACAATAGTTATATGTAGGTCCCCCTAAGAGAGGGGGGAGTGATTTGATTACAAGACAGGACATGCGCTGGAAACCCGATTTGGTTGACGTGGTTGATTCCAAAAGATTTCAATGCCAAAAAAAACTAGTTTTAAAATTGTCAATCGCATGGCCTGTTTCAATCAAACACAAAACCTTCAAACTTAATTAATCCTTCAACGTCGAGAGCCGTCAAATGTGTGTCTGTGGATCCTGTGACCAAGACACTGTCAAAATAGATGGGATTGTCGCTGTGTATATCTGATGTGAAGCCTCTTGCTGGGTTATAAGCTGTAATGGAATAACTCTCTGGGGTTGGAATAATTGTGAGACCTAGGTATTTTGGCTGGGGCGAGGGCCTAATATTTGTATTTCCCTCATAGTCCAAATTTTCATAGGAGCCCGTTTCCTTCAGAACTCGTGAGACTCGTGGTTATTTGTCTACAAATATAACTGGACGGCAAGCAATGGTCTTGCTGGACCAATCTGAAGAAAAAACTGATCCACATAAGCGGCCAGTTTATATTAATATCTTAAAGTGATGCCTGTCCAGTGAGAGTAGGGATATACACTGGACTGGAGGCACGAGTTTATTTTGCCACGATAGAATCCAATGTGGCTTTCCCATTTCTGGGTTGCACCAACTCAAATAATAACACATATACTCGTCCAAATTCATGCGATTTGTGAAGCTCAAATCTAGTGTCGCTCACAGTGCCATTAGTAATAACAGTATGCATCAACCAAGGATGTATTAAACAGATCAGTTTAAGAAATAAGATAAGAAATTCAGCTTGTTTGAAATCACCATGTTGTAGCCCCACAAGAGCACAGAAATGAACCTCCACTACTCTCTTAACAAAGAGCATAGAGATCATTCACACAATGATGAACAATTGCACCACCAAGCGAAGTGTAGTGGGTTCGAGCTCCACACTGATCATAATTACGTTACTACTTTTTTTCAAAGTATAGTGCAACCTAATTTTCTTGAATTAAATCAATTACATGTAAATCGATAAAACGAGACATTTCTCTGATTCAAACTAGTTTTTGTGGAATTTTAAATTATTCGTTCGATGATCCACGCGAAACGTAAAAGATTTTACAGAATCAGGTGACTATATAACCATGATAAACTGGACTCGCTGCTCAAAATATTAAAAGCTTGTAGGTTCAATCCCCACAAGATTCTAGATTCTCTCTTTTATCAAAAAAGCTACTCAAACGAGAGAGGATTTAGGAAAACGGGAAAATCCTATTACAGCAGATAACTCTTAAATTGCAAAAAAAACCGGTTCTGTTATTCTGAATAAGTAATTCGTCTCGGTAGATCGATGCAAATTGCATTTGTGTTCTGGTCATTATTGATTATATTCCACAGATAAGAGGATTTTCTTTGTGTCTTCGTATTTCTGCTATCGGATTATGAGGAGAGGAGGACTTCTACCTTCATTCCTGATAATTTCTCACAGTCACAAGATGTTGCTTTTCAACTAAAGTTATCTCACGTGATATGTTTTGGGGACAAGTATGCAAGATAGAAAATTAAAGCACCTGTTCAGCAGAGTTGCATGTTAGGTGACTTCTTTCAAATGTTAAAGCCATAACCATCCAAGATAAGTCCCCGCAAAAGCTCATAAAACACTTGTCCTAGGCGTTGAATCGCGCATTTTCGTGAACGGGTAGTCAAACCATACACTATAAAATTTTCCATCAATATATTTTTTAAGAAATTCCTATTTGCAATCGCATTGACGATTCTAGGAATTTACATAGATTAATGATGGCAGGGATATTGTCGATGGCCCGTCAAACCGTCGAAAGTCCATTATGCTACCATGGATATCGATAATGTGTCTGACGTATCTAATTTTGTCCTCAAACTATTTTGTGACCAAAAATGACGTGTTTTAGAACTTGTATTGTACCAAAGCGAGTTTTAGTATAAGTCTTCAGCGGTTTTCATTTTCTACATTTTTACCGGAAATATATCAGTCTTTGAAAATGTCTTTCCAAAAAAAAAAATCGTCACATTATTAAAAAATTTTAATACAATATAACGCTGCAAATTTTCTTCAGTTGTAAATCATCCATTGAGTTTTGTCATTTTTGTCTTTGAATTATCATTCGTCTTAATCACGATACTTTGAATGAATAAAGATTATCATATTTAATCCACCTTTTTGTAATCTTACCTGATGACTATTCGTTTTGTTGATCGCTGCCTTCATTCCATATAAAATTGAAAATAATTTTATTGATCTCTTTGATATAACATAATCCGAGAAGATTCGGCAGGGCAAAACCAATGCTAACATTCAACATTTACCGCCAAAATAAATCTTGTGTGGAATGGTATACCGGAGCAGAAGCAGAAAATTAGAAAGCAATCGTTGTGGATGACATCAATTGTGATCTTTGAAGAAGCCACAAGATAATGATAAAAAGTTATCTAGTGATCTTGGTCTAGTGCTCTTAGCGAAGACACGTCTCGAACAAAATTTCCGAACATGCCGTATACCCAGCTGGAGAATCTGACAGTCATATGATTTACTTGGTTAGAGGATCCAAGTCCCGAGAAAACCAGCACAATCGGGCTATATAATCGTGGAATTTCAAAGGATAAAGGACATGGACAAATTCGCTAATGACACAGAAAAGTGCCCACGGCTCAGTATTGCAAGAGCAGGTGTCCTACAAAAATGAGCATATATGACGAACACTGCTCTATTGCAAGACACCTTGTTCGTAAATCTGTCATACCTTGGTTGTGTAAAGAAATTATAGAAGAGATGCGGACCAGAGACAATTTCCATAAACAGGCTCAAACCAACATACTACAAATATTCCTGCAGAAAGAGACTTACGCAACCGGGGTGTGGATATGATCTGATGATTTAAAATAACTACTATACCAATTTAATGTTAGAAATGAATAAAAACAAGATTAATGTGGAAATACATATAGGAACTGTTGCCCGGAATGTCGAGTACTACTCCTCCTGGACTGATTGGTGTTGGGAATCTGATTACAGACAAATATCAAATGTCCAATGCATTCAATCTGTATTTCACATTCGTTTGCTCAAACTTGGCCACTGAATTGCCACTCAGAGAAAATCTGCATTTCACAAAACTGATGAAAGTTGACGATTCCATTTTTTTAATATTTTAAGGAAATAACAGAGGAATATCGGCTCAAGCAAGTAGTTGGATTTGCTATATAGTCCAAAGCAGTTGGACTCGATAAAATATCAGGGAGACTCGAAGATTCAACCAGTGTCACAAAGAAGCCCACTACATTCTTACTCAACATAAGCAATGGAAGACTGTGAAAGTTATTCTCTTGTACAAATGTGGATCAAAATCGTAGCCCACATGGTACTGTGGGGTCGTCCCAACTCTTTTCCTGCCCAACGAACTACTCTAACAAATGATCGATACCCCTTTAATGCACTTTATTCCTTCCAACGAAGATGGGGTACGAGAACTCTTCAAAGCGATCAAATAATCTATTGTGTAATCATATTCCGAACCGTCCCCTTTACAACCTGGCTGATACAAGTAATTATTTACACTGTGCATAATTTATGAGTTCAAGTAATGTGACTATGAAACATCCGAAAGACAATAGCCTTGGGAGCAGTATGCCAAACGCAAGAACCACTCAGACTCTACATTATCAACGAATGTCTCTTTATATTGAATTTCTAAATATGGCCAAAAATGTGGGGGATTACAAATTAATGTGACCTTGTGTTGGAATCTTGATAAATTCTGGCAATTCTGGTGTGAGACTGCCTAATTGTTTCCCACGTCCAATACCGATCAATAAATCTGAAGGCGAAGAATCAAAAATGCCAGCTTGATTTGTCACGCCCGTGTGATTACATTCGAAAGTCCTAGTCCCAAACCGACGTTTAAGTAATTATAGCTGTGTTGTCAAGGTGAAGGTTTGCTCTGAGAGTTTATATCATTTTCGCGTACCTAAACATGTCAATTAAATGAAAACTTGAAATACATGGCGTGCAGAATATCGGACTGAAGTGAATCTTGCTCTTTCCAAACCTACACGCAGTCATTGTAAATGAGTGTATCCAATGTGTGTTATCAAAGGCATGGAATATTGGGGGCAGTTTTTTGTTGATAAATCTATTTTCATTGTGCGACTCGAAAATCTTTTATATATATGCTCCTTTGCATTTGCTGTGATGATGATCACCATTGAAGATATTACTTTGATTTGAGCCAGTGTGGAATGTGTTTATCACGATGTATAGACGAGATACGTACCTCAGTGAATAGGATAGAAGGAAGCCAATAACAACCCAGGTACATCCATAGAGTGAATCGAAAATCTAGCATGAGGTATTGACAAAGCTGCAATGACAATGGCCGATAACAATCTCACTAATAAGGGAAATTATACTAATCAATGCGATTTTTAGTTGAACTTTAGGGATTGGATGATTTGCAGGGAGCCAATAACAACCCAGGTACATCCATAGAGTGAATCAAAAATCCAGCATGAGGTATTGACAAAGCCGCAATGACAATGGCCGATAACAATCTCACTAATAAGGGAAATTATACTAAACAATGCGATTTTTAGTTGAACTTTATGGAATTGGATGTTTTGAAAATTGCAAACAGCAGCTACGTGAATCGCGGCTTAGTTATTTTCCTCAATCCTTTTATTCGTCAAAATGGACAATGAATACACGCTATAAACTGCTGTCTTTGAATTACAAGCGTCTAGTCCGTCATTCATAATCCAGCCGTCGTCCATTAGAGAATATCCGCGTCCATAATCCAAAGACCTATTCCATTTTCCATATAGTATTAGCACCTAATTCAAAAATCGACCATAGAGGTCCATGCCCCCCGCTAGCAGCACCAGTTATGGTGGATTACATCCACCATAACTGGCGCTGCTGCTGCGGGGGCCATGGACCTCTATGGTCGATTTTTTTTTGTCGATGATATCTCATATCATTGATAAGAGTATGATTTGAAAATGAAGATATCGCTGATGAGCTTAACATAATCTAATACAGCGGATGGCACCCATATTGGATTATGCACATCCATAAAACATAATACATGACTGTCCTCTCACTAAGGTCAAGGGACTCCCCAAGTTTGAAGTAGATCAGTTGAATCGTACTCCAGCTATTGTCCGGACAAGATCAAACTGCTTAAAATCCAATGAAATCCAGTATGGCCGATGGTGGCCATATTGGATAAAGCATGTCCTTGAAAAACAATCCTAATCCTCCTCTCAACAATGTCAAGGCACTCCCCAGGTATGAAGTAGATCGGTTGAATCGTTCTCGAGTTATTGTCCAGACAAGATCCAACTGCTTATAATCCAATATGGCTGACGGCGGCCATATTAGATTACGCACATTGCTGAAAAACAATCCCAACCATCCTCTCACCAATGTCAAGGCACACCCCAAATTTGAAGTTGATCGATTAAATCGTTCACGAGTTATTGTCCGGACAAGAAAATCTAAGATCCAACTGCTTATAATCCAATATGGCTGACGGCGGCCATATTGGATTATGCACATTGCTGAAAAAAAATCCCAACCGTCCTCTCACCGATGTCAAGGCACTCCCCAAGTTTGAAGTAGATCAGTTGAATCGTACTCCAGTTATTGTCCGGACAAGATCAAACTGCTTAAAATCCAATGAAATCCAGTATGGCTGATGGTGGCCATATTGGATCAAGCACACGGTCCTTGAAAAACAATTCCAATCCTCCTCTCAACAATGTCAAGGCACTCCCCACATATGAAGTAGATCGGTTGAATCGTTCTCGAGTTATTGTCCGGACAAGATCCAACTGCTTATAATCCAATATGGCTGACGGCGGCCATATTAGATTACGCACATTGCTGAAAAACAATTCCAACCGTCCTCTCACCAATGTCAAGGCACACCCAAAGTTTGAAGTTGATCGGTAAAATCGTTCACGAGTTATTGTCCGGACAAGAAAATCTAAGATCCAATTGCTTATAATCCAATATGGCTGACGGCGACCATATTAGATTACGCACATTGCTGAAAAACAATCCCAACCGTCCTCTCACCAATGTCAAGGCATACCCCAAGTTTGAAGTTGATCGGTTAAATTGTTCACGAGCTATTGTCCGGACAACAAAATCTAAGATCGAACTGCTTATAATCCAAAATGGCTGACGGCGGCCATATTGGATTACGCACATTGCTGAAAAACAATCCCAACCGTCCTCTGGCCAATGTCAAGACACACCCCAAGTTTGAAGTTGATCGGTTGAATCATTCATGAGTTATTGTCCGGACAAGAAAATCTTACGGAATTACGGAATCACGGAATTACGGAATTACGGACACCGGTGTTTCTAAGTCCCCCCCCCCCCTACTAAGTAGCGGGGGACAAAAAGACAATCATAGTATACATAAACACAGGCTTGTTTCCTGCAAGAGAGAAGCGGTCAACAGTTTTCAATGATGCCGGCAAGACATCATGATGTTCCAAAAATATCAAATCCGTATCGCTGATCAGTATTCTTAATCCATAATATTCGTTGTAAAGTCGTCATCTAAGAATGATGTATCTCAGTCACGCTTTGATTGTGACTGTTCATATGAGTACCATGAGGTTCTTGAAGTACATAAGTCCGTCCGATGCTCAAGCATATACTTACAAAAATGCCACCGGATATATCATTTGCTTTCCATCATAATATATGGCTAATCTTAATACCACAACCAATAATAATTAATAAGATCTTCTGGACATCAAAGCTAGCTTATGTTGCAAAACACCAATGCGGTTTCATACCTCATGGGCAAAAAGTAAATATCGCTATTAAAAACCACTAAACAGATTAATAATTGGATTTGATGGAGTCAACAGATTCGATATACATGTATATTCTCAATGTTCATACCCGAATTAAATTTTACTTCAATTATTATTATTCAAAATTCAAAAAGTTTGTTCACAGGACAAGAGTCCTCATATGTTGATAAAAATATTTAACACTTAACCACATATCCTCAGAAAGGCGTTTGACTTGTTTTCAAGCCAGCTGCAAGCTTGTCTTTTCATGATAATTTCAGTTCAAATTTCAAGCCATACATTCATCATTATCCTAAGGGCTCTAGGCTACTGTAGCCTACATGATGTATGTCATAATCAACGATATGTCCCTTTCAGTATAATGCTTCGCTAAATCCTAAGCTATGCATATTTGTTGGATTGGCACCTATTTCAAAGTGTATCACGTATTAGAAAAGTTACACAGAGAATATCTAAATGAACAGCTGAATTTCTCAAAAGTTCCTGCGACCTGGTGATTATCATGTGAAGAAAACGCTGTAAATCTTCTCTATAAATGAACAGTTACATGATAATTATCATATGGTATTACTCGCAATAAGTAATGTCACGTAAGTTACACGCAAAAAACGTTTTCGAATTCAGAGTACAGGTTATAATAGGCCCTCTATTATGTGGCCAATAAATAAGACATTAGGGAGATCCCAAACAGCAGCTTTTATTTCAAAGATCTGATAAGGGTATATTGACAGCTTCTTGACAACGTGGTGCAACTCGTTGTACTATTTATTTTATAATTCACGAATTTAGCGATACATATAACACGTCATGTCCACCTTAATTAGTCGTCTACTTTGGTGCTTGTCAAAAATGAGTAGTTTGATTAGCATAAATTTTCTTTTCACAGCCTCTAATACAAACTGAATCTACAAAGCGATTTTACCGTGATATTCATAATCTATCACGATTTGAGGAGCTTTTTGTCCATACAACACTCCATAATATACGTCCATGTATCTGGCCACAACTGCATAGGGTGACTTCATGATGTATTCGTACTTCGCGGACGGTAAATAATTACGGTCATAAATTGTCTCCGATGTACCATTTGGCATAAGGCGACACACCCACCGACAGACTGTTAGGGCTCTATACGGCCTTATTGACATTTGTTGGTGTGTACACCAATACAGCCTGACGTTACCTTATGCAAGTGAGCCGAGGAGAGTGAAACCATTATTATGGGGCTTTTGTATAGAGGAATTTAAAAGTTCTTCACAGTGTGATATATTTTGGCCATGATGATGATGTAATGTCATCTTTAACTGTAATTGTTGAAGGCTTTTGATTATGGTTTTATTTAAAGAACATCATCATTTCGTGCTGGCATCAATGAGAACTGTTTCTTTTTTTACTATTTTTATTTCATACATATTTGAAATTGTATGAAACGAGATAGGTCTTCTGATTATTGACGCGGAAATTCTTTTATGAACGACTGAATATTGAATGTCAGATCTGAAACTTGCTATTTGGTTAATGTCCCAACGTCATTTCAACGATAACATATATATATATCCGGAAGACCGGGATTATGTTATCCCTAATACTGGTTAGTGTAGTTTACGCCTCCTATCTCCGTTGCGTTTATCTGAACATGTACAGTAAAGCGAAAATGATTTTCGATTTATGACGCAAAAATATCTCCCTGGCAGCTAATACCCACTGAATATCATCTGGAATGATCATCTAGACAGGTTAATCTCAATTCTGGCAGAAAAATATGTTAAGCTATAGCACGGAGACTTTGTAATATTTAACTGTCTAAAACATTGCGTCTATTCATGCCATCTTTCATGTATGCTGAATAAATCAATCGTAATTGAAAGACTAACACAAGCATCGCCGTTTTGTGTTCTTCTAGAGTAATTACTCGTTAGCAGCCTCTAACCATCCTCACGAGCGAATGTATCGTTCGAACCTTTAAGGTTTGAGATTTGCCTGGACTTGCGAGGATGCATCTAACGTGATCGGTCATTGTGTGTCCAGCTAAATGGCACCATTGATCTCCTCGAGCCAGGTGCCATCGATCTCCTTGAGCCAGGTAACTGGGACGGAAAACTTCCTGGTGACTGTTACGCTTCCTTCGGAAAGATCATTCACCGTGCTTGAATAGATAAGTTGGTAGTTGGTAATAGATACTACTCGGATTGGCCAGCAATAGGTACAATGGGCCCTTCAGTTGCAACATTGATCCATAGAAATCAATACGAGAGTTGATAGTGTTGTTTCTCACATCACAGCGGCCAAAAGCAATGTGATACACTCATGTGACACAAAACCTGTATCACACCCTTACAGTTTGCTAACTATGTTTTTGTTATTTTTCAACATTATTTTGATGTGAGAAATAAATTATAACACTCGTGGTCATTTATCTGATTTTTATCACACTCGTTTGACAAAACCCATATGAAACTCGCTAAAGCTCGTTTCATATGGGTTTTATCAAACTCGTGTGATGAAAATCAGATAAATGACCACTCGTAGTGATAATCTATATTTACCATATCCCCCACAGTTTGATGCCTTTGAATACGTTCAAGAACACAAATGCAGATTTTGCTTTTGTTCTCTGGAATCTTTCCAAACGTAAACCGTTCTGTGTTTTCCTTTCAATAACATGTTCACCTACGGCACGGGAAATTAATGTGATCTTTGGAAGCAACTTGATAGCTCGGATATAATTACTCACAGCCAGTCTTAAGTTGGGGATTTCGAATGTATGCGCACGTGTATGAAAAATCAAGCTGACAGTTTTGTCTCACCGACTTTCAGACCTATTGACCATCGGAACTGAGAATTATGAGAACTTGCTGCTATTAACTAAACGGATGAAAACAATAGGTCGATAGATGATGTCAGAATGCATTGTTAAAGCCATTGAGTAGCTGCAAATCCTTGGGCCTAGACCCATTTTGTTTCATTCTAGGCCCGGGTTCCTTTGCCGATTAAGAATCCGTTGTCCTAAAGTTATTCTAGTCTGAGTGTGAGGTGCAGAGGGAGGCTTTCCCATAAAGTCATATGGTTGCTGTTTTTGTCAGACGTCCTCAAGTTATACCGTCTCTTACATATCTCATCAACATAGATACGGTATTACTGATAGTTCCATTTACCGGTTGTCGAAATTTCGTGCATCGCAACTCCAAAGCTTCGAATCTTCGCGTCGCAAATTCGCGCATCGCATCGCATCTTCCCATCGCTTCGCAACTTTGCATCTTCGCCTTTTAGGATTCTATACTATTCCGCCATACATGCGATGGCTTTTCTCGGACTTCACATATTTCAGATGATGAGATTCGTCTCGTTTATACAGCCTGGGGCCGGTTGTTCGAAGCGCTTTTAGCGCTAATACAGGATTAAATCTGCCTAA
>JAVTVY010007033.1:0-39031 GCA_036873755.1 Hanleya hanleyi
AAGTTACAGCCACTGAATTAATTATCTGGGCAAAGTCCACTATTACATGACTTGGTGGTATGACAGGGGAGATAACTCTTTTGCACAATACATGCCTCTATGTGTAAAAAAAAAAATAGTCCCTCGCCATTGTGGCAACTAAATTTTCATTTTCACCCGCCATATGGCTACTCACTGAAAATTCTAATTTTCGAACACTGCCATGTTGGGCAAATATGCCTGTTAGTTCGGGTACAAGATCTTTTTAGTCGAGTAAAATAAGATTGTATTTTAGATTATTTAAGAGAGATCGGTTTGTTGTATAAATTTTAATGTATTTACATGTTGTTTATGCATTAGTTTACTGAGTTATTAACTTGAATACTTAGAATTTTGTTTGATCGTCGCTATATAGCTGAAATATTGCTGAACACGACGTTAAACCGTAATTCTCTCTCTCTCCATAATTCACCTAACTGAATTTAGTTGAGTATTTTCAGTTTCATCAGACCATGAACAGAACTGATCTCTACCATGTATTATTGAACACCATGTGTAATGTTGACTATACTATTGGATGTGTATTGTTGACTACACAATTGGATGTGTATTTTTGACTATATGAATTTGGATGTGTATTTTTGACCATGCTATTGGAGAGAACAATATTTCAGCTATATAGTGACGATCAAACAAAATTCTAAGTACTCAAGGCAATAACTTAGTAATCCAACACATTAAAACATACACACATTAAAACTTAAGCAACAAACTGATTTCTCTCAAATAACCCTGGATGTGTATTGTTAACTATACTGTTGGATGTGTATTGTTGACTATACTATTGGGTGTGTATTGCTGACTACACTATTGGATGTGTATTTTTGACTATACTATTGGGTGTGTATTGCTGATTATACTATTGGATATATATTTGTTGACTATATGATTGGATATGTATTGTTGACTATACCATTGGATGTGTATTGTTGACTATACTATTGGATGTGTATTGTTGACTATACTATTGGATGTGTATTGTTGACTATACTATTGGATGTGTATTTTCATGGATGATCTTATTAATTGAATTGCAGTATTTGTTGGATTATTTTTCAGATCAGATGTTAGAATTAAAGATGTGGTAAATGCTGTCTTGCTGGACATCCTGACTGATCTGACCCTTGACATGTCACCAAATTTGATTGACAGTACCACCCTGATGAAACTTACAAAGAATGGACTTGATAACATTAATGGTTAGATGTGTTAGGATTCTTGTACTTTAGTAGCTGTATGACAATTCCCTGCAAACTTTTCAAGAATATTACTCAAATTTATTATGTGACAAAGTTGTATTCCAGAAATAAGCATTATGCTTGAGGGTCTCTAGATTCAGGCCTAGTGAACTCCTCCATGCATGCACCTCTGTTCCTTGTCCATCCATCTATTTCCTTGGGAGCAATTGCTAATGCATGGACCAGAAATCCTGGCGTTTACCCCATCCAATCATTGCAATTTTGACCAATATCCGTGGATGTTCTTGGTCCGTTTGACCCAAATGTTTTTGACAGAAATAGCCGGAGACTTTCGGGTAAACTTTCATGGCGGAGAAGAGAGTCTGTTCTTCTTCATTAACTTCTTCACAATCATCTCTTTCACCAAAGCTTCGGTATTGTACTGTCACATCAATGCTTCGTTGCATGCAGAGCGATATTCTTGATCACTCGTTAGCAAGCCCTGAGCTCACAGAAATAGATGGATGAACATTGCTAGGCCTGAGATTTCGAAAATTACACCAGGCTGATTTTTCCAGTGTTCTATTCTATCTCTGCAGTGATTGTGAGTGAAGTACCCAGCCTCCTGCAAGCTGAAGACATCTTACTGGAGACCTGCTATGTTTGTTTACAGATATCTTACCTCAGTCTGAGACATGGAGACATGTAAGTGAACATCAACTCCGCTCTTCTCATTATTACTAGACAATATGCAAAACTACAGTGAAACCTGGGAGTGCCATTGTCACCATGGTGACAGCGATGTCTACGGTAGCTTCCGATGCTGTCACTGCAAGGCCCTGGATGTGTATTGACAGCTTTTCCTAGATGTCCAATTGCATTTGCTGTGTGAGGCATGTGGCTAAAATTTGAAATCTTTATTTGACACAAACATGCACTCTCATGCGTGTTATCCCATAATTGCATCGTATTTGAGCTCATGGTAAAATAATGGCCTTGTAACTGGTCATATCAGTAAGTCACACAGTTTGAGAGGGTTGCAACCATATACTTGTTAATAATGCATGAAATACAGACTCAGTGCGTTATTTGAGCGAGAGAGACTGCACATCTGGAGCAGTGAGAATAGAGAATGCTGACCCTTGCAAAAACGGAATCCTCTCAAACCCGACCAAAATCTTTGACCCATTTCTCCTCTCCTAGTAAATGCTGTACCAAGGCCCTGAGAATACCGGAACCTGTCCCATCGGAACCGACCACGTTTTCACATTCAAACCTGTTAAGTGACCATGGAAACACTGACACAGCATGATTGCTGAATTACCGATGGTCGGCGCATTAGGACATGGCATGATGGTTAATCCAGAAATAAACCGCTTAGAAACCTGTAGACCTATAAGGGCTGGCCCAGAAAGAAAGTACAATTGGGAGACAACTTTTTCTGAACCCAACCAGTCATAACGATTTATCCCATCTCCCTGATGTTAAATGACTGTATACCACCCACAACCGAATAGTCTTTCTCCCATCTCATGTACTGTTTTCTGGAACAGCCCTAACTACAAGTCTGAACTTGCCACCAGTCAATCACACGAGGCCGATGTTTGTATGTCTGCCTTTCTACCGTTAATCCCCTATTGTTAGTCTTATGGGTTAGTGCCTGATCATGAGTGCATTTTTAATGTTTATTAGTTTATGTTTGTGTCCCAAATCTTCACCTGTTATCACTTAAATGCCAATATCCTCCATTTGGAGATCTCCTGCAAACAAAATTATCTCCCTTGATCGCTGCGTCGATCGTCCGCCAGGTGGCGTGCACTCCGCGCATGTCCATCACTCTTTTTCCTTTGCAGTCTTGGTGACAAGACCTGTTTTGAAAGAGCTCCTGTAAACAGTAACTTTTGGATTGTTATAGACGCACTCTAGGGTTATTTTTTCTCTCCCGTAGTTCATTATGAACCAACGTAGTCGCCCAGCTATAAAGATTTATAGGAACGAAGAATGTCGTCAGTTTTAATCAGTTAAAGACTTGCATTTTTCTTTGTTTTCAAAGGTGTGTTACAGTCACCTATGGCGACGCAGTCAACTCTGGAGAGCGGCCATTGACCTGGCAAGATGTCCAGCTGAGAAGCAAGCTACTCAGGCCCTCTTCAACGACTTGGCTGTAAACGAAGTTCCTACCAGCAACTTATCGTTGAAAACGATACTGTTGCCAGTGGAATCTTCACAACAGTCCCGTGAAACAGTACAGATCACGGACACAGGATCACAGCTCCACGGCGAAAAACAGTACCCTGGAGCTACATTTTAAGACGGTGAACAAGTTACAGACCCAAGACGGCCTAGTTCAAGTTCACCGGAGAAGATGAGTTACGGACTCTATACCGGAGCCGTTACAACTACGGATCTGGGCAGACCTCGGATTACAGTTCCCGTTCATCCAAGTCTCCGCAACTCAAGAAAGACAAGTCTGCCAGCCGGGACCTGGTGGAGAACCGGGACCCGGGACAGAGCCGTACCCTGGACCTTCAAGGACCTCGACACCTCAGAGCGCCGGGACTCCGACTGCAGAGCACCTCGGACCCGACCATCGGAGAGAGAGGTTACTTCCAGAGGCGGTACTACGGCCCGGAGCCGTACCGCGGGACAGAGAACGACACGGACCTATGAAGTTCGGACTTATCCAGTACGCCGAGAGTCTACGTCTCACCGGGAGTCCACACCTACAGACCACGGACTTTAGATCAGCATACGGGACCATGGCTCTGAGAGATCAGCCCAATGCAGAACTCCGAGACCCCGTCAAGCCAAGAGCCTACAGAGACTAACGGGATACCGAGAGAATAGGCAAAGTGCAGACCAGTCAAGCCCAAGCCACGGCGATACGGTTTACTTCTACTGCACCGGCTAGAGTGCTGACACGGACTCTACTAGACAGCCCCGTCACAGACACGGATCAAAGCGAGTACTCGGATACCAACTCCCGTTCATCCAAGTCCCCAAAGAACCGCCGTACCCCGGAGACACAGAGGGACACGGCGAAAAAGGCAGTCCGAGAATCAAGATCACGGACTCCACCACTACAGCGGGACCCCGGCTCAAGCACAGCTCACCGGTTCCACGGAGTCACGGCTCTATACCGGACGCCGGGAGTCGGACAAGCCAAAGGCCTACAGGGACCGGGATTCCAAGGAATCACGGCCCTATCCAGTGATCACGGCCCTATCCAGGGCGCCGTACCTCGGAACTGGAGACCTCACGGACCTATCCAGACCACCGTGACTCCGATACCGGAGCACCGCGGGAGGAAACTACAGCCCGGAGCCGTACCACGCACCCGGAGCCGTATCACGGAGCGGGATACCACACGGACCTATCCAGCGCGCCGAGAGTCTACACCTGAGAAGTCACGGACTCAAGCAGAACGGACTTATACAGATCACCGAGACTCCACATCCAAGGAGTCACGGACTTATGAGGAACGGACTCAGCCAGAACGCCGTGAGCCGGCCTCTACTCCAGCTTGGACCCATACAACGGAGCCATACCTCGGTACTACGGCAAGCAGATTTCGTAAACGAAGTCGCACACCGTTACAACGCCGAGATTCCTATCCTGTACGTCATCATCGAGAGAGGGACCGTCCTAGACGTCGGACCCCTTCACCTAGTCCAGCCTACCGGAGTCGGTACCATAGGGACCATACCCCGGAGCGACCTTACAACAGACGAGGGAGAAGCCGTTCACCGGTTTCTCGTCAACAAGCATTGATGGCGAGGAGCGGACGTCTACCCACCATCACCGTAGCCCGGAGCATCGGGATAAACGGAAGTCCAGAGATGAACAGGACTCGTAGATCACCATTCTGGACCTGCCCCCAAGGAACAGACTTCTGCTCCAGGGGTACCTTCCAAGGCAAGCCTGGTCAAGAAACACAGTCATCCCCAGGCTTCACAGCCCCTTACCAGGGTAGAGTTCCTTCATCGGAGACCCGTGAGATGACACGATATGAGGATCACGCACGACGTTCCACTTCCTCGGCATCCTCATCTCATACGGATTCACCTCCTACGTCGGGCGGAGGTAGAAGAATAAGACATGCTACCCTTCAAAGCCAGGATAGCGGCGGTACATACGTTGACTCCAGAGATGCCCAGACCGGTGGTCGGCGATGACAAGCAGCCTGATGACCTCGCCGGGAACGGAGAAAACTTACTACGACACCTCTTTACGGTTTTAACAAACCTTCTGAGGAGGAAGCTGCGCCAACCTGCGCACCATCTCCAGCATCAGCCAACCTATACGACGCACTGGATCGACAATTGGAGACTTCGTCATCTCTCCAGGAGCCCGGTCCTTACAGGGCTTACACTCTTCACGGAGACAATCCACCGTTCAGGGCCCGAAGTCTGAACCGGATCTTGACAGACTGTTGAACTTCACGAGGACACCACACCAGCGGGGGTACTTCAACAGAGGCAAGCCTGTGCTGTGGAAGATAGGATACTGACACAACACAGAATTACATCATACTCTGATTGGTTCCTGACGGCTATTTCCAAGGCGATTCAGGATCCAGACGTGAAGCATAAGCGGGATCATTGACCTTTTCACGGGCCAAGATGGAATTCTTCGGCGCCTTATCGGCTCTACAGAGGAGGTCGCCACGGAGGGTCTTTCCGGTCAGAACTCGGACAACCCAAGCTAGATGCTCAGAGTGGTGTTCGCCCTTACAAGGAAGGACAGTTCCAAGGCAAAGAGGGAATCTCCCGACCGGGACAGAGGTCAACCTCGTCAGTCAGAATTGATGGTTCTCAAGCTTCACCTTCAAACCACTAGTCATCCTTTCATCCTTCCCAAGCTTCGAGTCTTCACTCACCTGATTGTAGAACGGTCGACCCTGATGATATAGAAGATCAGCGTCGAAGAAGTCAGCCCTTACGTGAGGTCTACTCCAAGTCCCGACACTTCATCTGACGATCATCCTCAGTCTTCTAAGAGCCGGATCCTACTCCTCATCGGATAATCTAGGACTCCACCTACACCCGACATCATGATCAGGGGAATCTATTTCGGGAGAAACGGCTAGTCGGTTTGACTTAACCCGTTTTTTCTTTGGGGTGAGACATCCAGTCTACAGTGGGCAAGCCTAGTTTCACATTGAGGTCCCTTCCAAGGCCAAGTCAACACGGACCCGGACACTGGAAGAGGACACGAGGATAAAGTCATCTTTAATCCGGAAGGCGAATTAGGACTCCAGAACAGAACCTGGGACTCCAGCATTCATCGGGATGACAGTAGAGACCGGACCAGACGACGGGACCGGACACTTACTGAACATATTCGACTCTACAGGAGTTGGACTCCGAATCCCGATTGTCGTCACTTTCTCGACGTCTCCAGAGACCCTTGTCCAGTTTCGCCTCGATGATCATGGCGGTCCAGGGATATTTCCAGGGACCCCACGGATTATGTAGTACGGCTACATTCAAGCGGCAAGCAGGTTTTCCGGCATATGGAACCTGCACCGAGAACCAGACCATCAACACCATGACCCAGAGGCCCGTGGGATGGAACTACAGTCTACTACTCACCCGGGACCTAGCACAGTTTTGGCTAGCTCCAGGTACTCCTCATTACAGTTTCTCAACTACAACTGATCCTGAGCGCAAGAACAAGCAATCTAAGGATGCTCGTCCCGGAACATCTTCACCCCCCTTCCAGAGTGGCGATGCCTGAGTCAGTTTCAACCAAGCACATAGAACTTCACATTCACCGATGCGGAATTCATAGCTTAGAGGGGGCCATTAGTCCGGCAACAGATAGCCGACACATCACATGGATACCACGACAGACAAGCAACGCATCATCTTCCTTAGGGATATCTACGCTAGAAGGCGGTCCCCCTTGGAGGTTGCGGTTGTACATCACATCAGCATTGATTACGAACGTTCAGTACGGTCGTCAGTTGCGTCAAGTTTGGGGGGGAGCAAGATTCCAGTCACTGTCTTCTAGAAACATCAACACTGGTCCTAGCAGCACGGTATCAGCAATACCATGTCACAACACCATGTGTTTCACATCACTTCAGGGTTCCCGCCGACAGCTTTCTCCAAGTCCTACAAGGTACTACAACCGGAAGATCACTTTTCCACGGGGGCACCGGGACCCGCAACGGCCGAACCCCCACGTCTGCTACGGTCCAGAATTTCCTTGCAGACCAGGGTTTTTCTCCAGGACCAATTGTACAGACAAGGACAGCAGCAAGCTACTATTTACTGTACAGTCGCATCAAGCCCGGAGAATGTACTATAGTAGAGGACCTGTGGCCAACACTGTTTCTGTTCCAGCAACAGCTGGTTTTTCCTTCTGCATCTGTATCAGGGCAGGGAATCTCAGTCAAGCAGTACACAGGGGTATCACTCAGCATCATCCAGGGTTGTCAAGTTCACCCACGGAACCGACTACATTCCAGCATTTCAGCTTTCCATGGTCTTCACCTTAGTCTCGCCGAACACATCAATTACCACCCAAGGAGACCTGGATGTGGTACTAGGGCATTCTTACGCCTGCCATTCGAACCAGTTCTACCAACTGCAGTCAACATCCTGTCCTGCAAGACAGCTCCATGACAGTCTTCACTACGCAATCAGAGCATTGCGCAGTAGAACCTAGTTCCTTGACAGGGATGACAGACTGAGCAACCAGAGCCTTTCATCCCATCCCGGATTTCGTCATTTAGAACGATTCCACACGTCAGGGACCAGACGTCCAAAGACTGTACCAGATTCCAGCGCTAACAGATTTCGTGTACCTGCTGGAGGAGAAGAGGTTTTTATATCCAGTCAGAGGCCTAGAGCACTCTTTATAGAACCGACAAGAGGTTCCAGCTGTCTTCCTCTCTCATCACTTCTAACAGACCCATCAGCGGACATCACTAGTCCATGATCACCGTCTGGGTTGAAGAAGACTGCCGACTGGTTTAACCAACTCGCCATCAACGCTCCTTCTCCTTTATGGAGACATCGTCTCACAAGATAGAGCCAGTGTGACGTCCGGGCCACTTTGGGGAAAACTTATCGTTGAACGATACTGTTGACACCTGCGCTTGGACGATCAATTCAACTCATGCTGATTGCTATCTTCAGACATGTCTGTACAGACAGATAGGATGACTACACTGGACCTAGAGCTACAGCCCAGGGTATAGTCTACCACTCCTATCAAAAAAGGGGGGGGGCACCGATCAAGCAAGCAAGATCCCGACAATTCCACAAGCATAGAGGACAGACCATGCCGGAGACGAGGGGACTTCAAGGCATCACGATGGCATCTGATTATCTAGCCAAGTATGCGAGCAAAGGGTAGGAACAGAGTCCACCTCTCGCCGCATTACTTGTAATACCTCGAACTCCCTACGCTTCTATACGACACGGGAATTATCAGGATATTACTGGGCATATTAGATTTACAAAATCAGAACAAGGCGTGCTCCGCTTAATCCAAAAGCAAGTCACAAGGCCGGCTACCCAACCTCCTCTGTTGGGAGTCTGGCATTTAAGTGATAACAGGTGAAGATTTGGGACACAAACATTAAACATTTATAAATAATGTTGGTGTTTGTTACCAAATCAAACCTGTTATCAACGTTGATTTGCCCAACCCATCCTCCCCTCTTTGCTCGGCCTTGACTCAAAACAGGTCTTGCTCAACATGGGAAAAAGAGTGATGGACATGCGCGGAGTGCACGCCACCTGGCGGACGATCGACGCAGCGATCAAGGGAGATAATTTTGTTTGCAGGAGATCTCCAAATGGAGGATATTGGCATTTAAGTGATAACAGGTTTGATTTGGTAACAAACACCAACATTATTTATAAATGTTTAATTTTCAAAGATATTTCAATATTCAAATTAAAAAATTCTCCCTTAGAATATAGTGTTCATATCAACCAAAAGATACACATCACCATTAAGTCATTGACTGATTGTCTGTATCAAATATAACTATTTTTATATCACAGTCAATGTTTCACTTCCCTTCCTTTATAGCGTTGTTTTTGGGACAGCTGTTGTCCTATAAATGGAAGCTATGATCGCGGACCCTGAGAAAAGCGACACACTTGCAAATACCAACATTTTTACTCTGTCTCATAACCGGTCGCTATTGCCAGGTTTCACTGTAATATGCATTTTAGGATGACCTCAGCTGAATGTGACATTTCAGATTTCACTTAACATTTTTCTGATTCAACCAAGAATCATTTAAAGATTCTACCAAATAACCCTGCATACTTTGCATTAAAACATACAGAGATGCTGTGTAAAGAACACGTTGACAGTTTTTTCTACAAAAAATGACATCAAATTGGATATTCCAACACAATAAAATAGATATGGTGAAAAAACGTATTGAAGCCGTAACCTCTGACCTGTGACGTCAGAGTCTGATTACAATAATGTCATATTAATGTCGACTAGTCGGTTGTGTGCAGCGTCCTGTTGTGACATAAGTTGCATGCCAATTGGGTATGATGACATCATCTTGACATCAACAAAGGCATTACATTTTAGGTTTGTGACATTGGCGTTACAATAGAAATGTCGCCCAGGACATTCGCTACGAATGATCGTAATCAGATTCCGACGTCATGGGTCAGCAGGTCACGGCCTTCGCCGTTTCCAAACAGGCGTGGTAGTGGAGGGTATCAAGTTTTTTATTAATAAACTGTGACCATTCCTAAATGCAGTAAACAGCTATTTAATGTCAAATATAACCTCTTACAACAATTTATCATAGAAAATATGAGGTGTGGGGACCATTTGGTAGAACCTTTAACCTTTAACATGAACTTAAATTATGAATTTTATGAAAGTTTGATTTTGCAGACAAAATATTTATCCCTCTTTTTAGGTGTCTATCCCATGATGACCTCCAGTCTATTGTGATATCTTGCTTACACCATCATCCGGACGTCTCACACTGGCCACCAATGGGGGTTGTGTTTGTGACCTTTCTCACTGCTGTGAGTCCTGTTGAAGCTATCTTCCAGTGCTGGGATAGCTTAGTCTGAAGAAAATAAATTTCTAGCTTAACAGACACTGCCGCGTCAGTTTTTAACGCCAGTTTGACCCTTTCATTTCCCCCAGCAAAAGGAAAATGTGAAAAGAACGTTAATTGTTGGTTTCATGCAAATTATATTAAACTACTGCATCAGTGTGCCAGAAAAGGTGAATATATTTGGTCTGTCAGAAAGAGAAAATGACAAAGAGGAATAAACTCCAGTCAATTATTGCATGGTGCTTACTGATAATAAAAATCCTTGAAACAGGCCGTGGAAATGCTTGAAAAATGACATTATTTAAGAAGTCCTGGAAAAGTCATTTAATTCAGTGGTTCACTCTAAAAAAAATGCCAGCATTGTGAAGCCCGACAAGTTCTTGCATAAAACTAAACTGTTCTGAGGTACTAAGTTTCCATGGTCCTGGAAAAGCTATGGAAAGGTCCTGGAATCACTCTGGGTAATTACTCTATCTCAAACACATGGTATTTACGGTCTCCTTGGTGGCGTGAGACAACAGTTCTTCTATTAATACAATAGTATCATGCAGAAATGATGACATTAGACGTTTTGGATTTCTCAAATTAACAAGAGTTGACGCGAGTCAAACTGCACTTGTTGAGAATTTTGACAACAGTGAAAACTATTTCCAGTGCTCATAGTTATGATATCCTTCAACAATATTTGTTTCATTATGATCTTTTCTCCTTCTAGTGGTGCCATCATCATGGTAATTTTGATCTTGGGCTTCACTGTCGATATGGTAAACTTGTTCATTGTCCAAATTGCAGTTTCTGTATATTGAGATGAAATGAATCCTACTCTGTAATAATGTATTTAGATAGGAAATCCTGTCAGGGTAATTCTACCAGTGTGGTAATGTTATCATGTAATACAGATAATTGATAAATATATTATTCGAAACAATTTACTTTAATAATTGATTTGAAAGAAATACCTGTATTTTTCTGGTACTGTCTGAAGATGAGTGTTTCTGAAGTGTCATTTTTTTTAATGCCTTATCTTACAGCCGTCCAGCCCTTAGTGCAGTACATGGGAGATAACCCTATGATGAGTTGGTACACTAATGATCCGATGATGTTCAACTGGTGCTTCTCTGATCAACGCTTTGCCACTACCTGTGGAGCCTCTGTGGTATGATTGTCTACTAAATTTTGTCAACTTATTTTATTCTAAACAGCACATTCAGTAATATCCTAGATGAAGTTTGCAATATATGGACTTAACAGTGACATACAAAATGACCTAAAACTGTGACATAGAGTACAGCCACTTTGCAATTACGTACTCAGTGCCCTGCAGGTCAGCTGATTACTATTCTATATAGGGAATTTTCCAAGGTGGTACTGTGTTGGCAAGATCGACCATACCTCACCACTCCGGAGTCGAGTAAGAGACGTCACAGATCGAGTGAATTGAATGATTTCAGACTGCTCGTGTCAGCAAAGCTTGACATTAAACATTAATTCTCTCTCTCTCTCCTTGAACAACATACAATTATTGAAATTTGGAATCAAAATTATATTTACTTTCCACTATAGATTCAACAATTTTAGTTAGAATTGAGCGGAGTGTGCCCATTCACCATGTCACCAGCTGACTGCGGTTGCCAACTCTACTACTCCAGTCAGCGAGCAGGTTACTTATGCCTCACTCGTGTCTAAATTGTCAATGACATCACAGACCAGTCGAACGATACTCTTACTTACCCGGAACAGTTAGAGTATGTCGTGTGAGCCAGTCGAACATGCCATGTTTGAATAAGTACCTGATCATCCACTGATTTAGGATCTTTATAAACAAGTTCACTTCTCTATTCAGACTTCGAAGTAGCATTGGTAGATCAGATCACCTAAAGCGTTCAAATCCGAGGTTAGAATGTCATCTACAAACCAGAGTTGAGCCGATCACAACATACACAAGGACTGTGTAGTGTGATGTATTCGCTCAGCAGTTACGCCATTTCTCCTAATATGGGGGTGACCAGATACATAGGACAGCCACTCAATGGATTCAAGGTCAATGATGTTTTGTGTCTATAAATTCTTTTGAACAGAGCCGGAGGGCTGATTTATCAAGGCTAATTCGAAGTAACGGATAAGTCGACTTGCGTATGAAGATGCTACTTTACGGGCTTTGAGGGGAAACACGAAATATCCCTCACAGGAGATTCTTCAAAAACCCTGCAGGGGATTGGATATTTGGAAACTGGCTTAATGTACATGTCAAGGGTTGACCAGACTACTCAACTAATGGACCGGTATGTCTCATGACCTCATTGTGTCATCTGTTCTTGTACTTCATTGCAGTTAGCTGTTTTTATGAGCACACTGGCTGTTTTCTTCACATAGGGCTCGGACCACTATTAAATTTACATTGACGGCCATGTTAATGAAAGTGCACCTGGCTGATTTATTAATTATTTTTGGACTTTCATCTCTTGGCAGTTTGTAGTTCCATTCAAGTCCTGCATCGCCATCTACTTCTTGGCGGGGGTCGCCCATCAAAATTTCGAACCAGAGCGTCCTGTTGGCAAGCACTGTACTTCCGGCGAATAACTTACCTCCAAAAAAGCAGAGTCTACGCACCTGCATATAGTGCCTCAGACTGGCATGAATTATGCAGTGAATTCAAAATAAAAGTCACAACTCAAAAGGGCACTTGTCATGCTTAATGTTGGCCATGCAAGCCCTTGTCTCATTATCAAAAGGAAGCTGGGGAAAAAATCAGCACAAAAACTTGTCCTCTATGGCAGAGGTTATTTAGAGGGGTTAACGGCTAGGGACTTTTTTTTAGTGGTCCGAGCCCTACTAGACACATTAAATTCAACCAATCCAAATGAAATTTGGGAGGCATGTGACCTGTCCACTTACCATTTCATGTTAGCCTATCTGAGCTACTTCCATCAAATATGTCTCGGAATATGAACCATTAACTACATCTACCCCCATCTTTCTTCACAATACACATGTATTCACTATAGTGTGAGGTGCCTTATGGCATTGCCTAAACCAAGAAAACTCCTGTCACTGAGGAGCTGATCAGTCTCAAAATGGATTCTGCATACATCTGTGAATCCTATACCTAAATAGAAATATCCCTAAACTGTTTCTGGATTTTTCAATAAATTTTTAAAAAAGATGCCAAAATATTCAGATTTTGTGGATTTTTATGGTAAATATGATATTTCAGTGGAAAAACTAAAAATGTGTACCTGTCAAATTCTGGTCTGTATGAAAGGGGGACATCTAATACACAAATAAATGCCAGGCAGTGGCAAAAAAAATAAATAGCAAGACCCTGATTTCACTCCTGCATACCATAATACACATAATCCTGTGTATCCATTAGGGTGATAGGTGCAATACATTACTGTGATCAGCCTATGATGAAAGGTGTCAGATCAATTGACACACACTTTTGTCATAGAGACAGATAGTATATAAACTTTACCAATTACATGGCTATCTCATCACATCTCTAAAACATCACCAGATCAGCATGCGAAACTCGAAGAAACGGAAGCGAGTTAAGAAAGGAAAGCGAGGGAGCTTGGTCACCCGGTTCAAATTGGGTCATAAATTACTTCCCCAAAAAGTCTGCCATGCACAGGAGACACCCTCAACTTCAGGCATCATAAAAAACTCTGAAGAGGTGGAAACAACTAAACAGAATGAGCCAAAATCAGCATGGCACCCCAGGTATGACAGAGAGGAATTCAGCAAAGTCACCAGAGTTGGTTATGATGGCTGAGGAAGGAAGGTCTGGGAAGGCAAAACTATTACATCCGAAGGAGTCGAAGAAGCCGGATTTAGCAGAAAAGTATGCAAAAGGCTCCAGCAGAGCAGGGGAGGATAGGTCAGAGACTGTTGCATGCTGGGAAACTGCAAGATATGTGAAATAAGGCAAAACAGGACCACGCCACCATTACACCTACCTGCCCACTTCCACAATTTGCCGTCAGTGAGGTGAAAAGAGGATTATACTGGAAACAAACTTATGCAGGGGACATAACTGAAATAGTACAAAGACTACCTAAGGTGTTGGAGTGAGTGAGTGAGTGAGTGAGTGAATAGGGTTTAACGTCGCTTTCAACATTAAGGTGTTGGATGCAACAATTGACTGTTATGATGGAAACTGTGGAAGTTGTAGAAGGCATGCTATAGTTTGTGGTGGAGGGGTTAATACTAGTTGGTGGAAGAAATCTAGAAGTCTGAGTGCAAACAACATCAAGTGGTTAAATTTGGATGACAATGACAGAATACTGGTGCGAAAAATATTGAATATGAAATTGCATGCAGCAGCCAGCCCTTGAAACCAAATTTCAAACACATGTAAGTCAGAAGGAACAAACAGGTCATTCTGTGCCTCAGTGTCAAAAATATGAACTTTCCTACCAATGCGGCAGCGAGAGCTGGATCCACAGTCTTAAGACTCAATCTCGGTGAAGGAACATCACAGCATAAGAAACTTGAAGCACTCCCTGCACCCCTAGAAACTGGTTCATCTGCCTGCAAAAACCTACAACAAAACAAAAGCAATGCGATTATGAAAGATCATATAAACAGAGGCCAGAGGTTAAAAGAAGAAAAATCTACAATAAAGCAATTAAACTTAAAAACTATATAAAAGCTAAGAAAGCTAAAACCGATGCGGATAAGGCAAAAGAAAGAAGAGCAGGCTACAAGAAAAGACAGCTTAGCAAACACATGCCTGACTTTGAGAAAGACCACATTATAAAGAACAAGAGTTGTCTCCCCTGATGTGTTGTACCTGTTAATGCGTGGATTCAGGTGTGACCCTGAACAAACAATTTGGATACTGTTTACCCAAAAATACATGGCCTGAACATTTCTCCATGGCCCTACACCTCTGTCTCTGATTATTAACAAAACTGACTTCTGCACTCAGGTGTGCAATATTGTGACAACATGACTGATGACATAAGTGGCTTATGTAACTGGTGAATTCTTCTAAATTTATATTATGATGCAAAATAAATTTCAAACGATGAACGTGAATTATTCTCCATGTTTTCTTTCCAAAAGGCTGGATATTAATCACTCCATAATGGGGTGGCTGCTTCTTCTGCACCCCAGTCCACAGTAAACATGCTCCATTCGAGCCTAATTGGCTATTATATAATTAATTTTTTCGAAATATTAAACTCTCTACGTGGTATACAACTCCGCCATCTTTATCACTAAACTATGAAATTGACATCAGTGAGAGATTGTCATCCAGCCTCCTAGTATGACTTACCTGAACCGGTGACATATGTATTCTGTGTTTACGCTTTTAGGGCTCGGACCACTATTAAATTTACATTGACGGCCATGTTAATGAAAGTGCACCTGGCTGATTTATTAATTATTTTTGGACTTTCATCTCTTGGCAGTTTGTAGTTCCATTCAAGTCCTGCATCGCCATCTACTTCTTGGCGGGGGTCGCCCATCAAAATTTCGAACCAGAGCGTCCTGTTGGCAAGCACTGTACTTCCGGCGAATAACTTACCTCCAAAAAGCAGAGTCTACGCACCTGCATATAGTGCCTCAGACTGGCATGAATTATGCAGTGAATTCAAAATAAAAGTCACAACTCAAAAGGGCACTTGTCATGCTTAATGTTGGCCATGCAAGCCCTTGTCTCATTATCAAAAGGAAGCTGGGGAAAAAATCAGCACAAAAACTTGTCCTCTATGGCAGAGGTTATTTAGAGGGGTTAACGGCTAGGGACTTTTTTTTAGTGGTCCGAGCCCCATACAGGCTGGGTAACATCAAGGGAGGTAATTGGGCATGAACTCTAGTCACATCAAGGGAGACAAGTTGTTATCAAGGGAGATAATTATAACTCCCCCAACAGCTCATCTGGCCCTCCAAATTTCCATCTGGTCGTCATCCTTTATCTGCAGTGTATATAAGCTTTATTTGTATCTTCTTTATATTATATATTCATTATACAGCTGGAGCATTGGAACTCAATATATTCCAATAAACCCTGCTCGGGGGAAGAACAACTCTTGGAATCTTTCAACAATGAAATAGAGGGCAAAGATGAACAGTTACAGATTTTCTCTAAGATGATGTCCAACCCTTTCTTCAGGGATGCCGTGCTGGTAGGAGTTATTTCCAATGAACTAGAGAATAAATACATTTAATTACAATGTATCATGAAATATGGGAATAGCGGAATGTGGACCTTGAGGTATCTGCCATACTGGTGGCCTCCCTTGCCAAGATTTGCCATTGATGTTAATAGGTATTTGCTGATATCTTTTGATATTATTCAAATGATAATATTCTGAAACCACTGCATGTGTTTGCAAACTATATTTTGCAACACATAGTGAAATATTAGAATTCAAATAAATGTGATTTGATTTAACAGCAAAATTCGTCAGTCTGGCGTAAATGAGTGTAAAGAAAACATGTCTTTTTTTTATTCAGGCATAAGGAATTTCCGTTTTTTACCAGAATTCCAATTTTTGTAGCTAAAATTTCTAAGATCAGTATAAATTCGAAGAGGAAATTTTAACAGGTATTGTTTGCTAAGGAGGTGAAAAGATGCGAAATGTGTTTGTTGTGCAGTTACAGTGAAAGATTGTATAGCATATCATTATACTACCAGTTAGAGTGACTATATATCCATGTATTAATGCAGTCGTTGAAATTATATAGCACAAGATTATACACAACTATAACTGGGGAACCATACGGCATGAAAAGAAAACTACATTTTTTACATGATGAACCGATAATCATGATGCACAGGAACATACCATTGCATTACCAATCATAGTGACTAAAAATAAGTGCATAAATGAACTCGTAGAAATCATATACAACCACATTTACAAATTTTTTACAACACATGATTCAATGATAATAGCACATATGGATATATATACAGTATACTTACAAATAAGGAAACAGTTGATCAGAATATTACTTGAATAAACAGGGCACCTTGCTCGTCCACTGAACAAAACGAAAAGCTGAAAGTCTCAGAGAAGGGTTTGGGGCGTCAACGGACCTTGCCAAATGCCACATATGGCTAAATGAGAGCAAATCCACCCCCGCTCTCATCTGACAGGATAGATTCCCATAGGATGGCAGCAAAATAGTGCGTAACTAATATTTGAAATAGTTGTATATCGTTCATCACTAAACAGATATATGGCAAAAATACAATATTGCAAATGACAATAGGACCAACAGAAATCATAATATGGTGGGAAATTTTTTCAAGATAGCTGACACAAACAAACCTAACTTTTTCAGCATTTTCAAACGACTTGAATTAAAAAGTTCAAAATATTTGAGATCCAAGTCACCTGTTAAATAATATGGTATGTGATATAATTGATTCTGAGGATGGTAAAAGTAGCTACAGTGAAAGATGTAATGACGTTCGTCTCTAATACGTTCAGGTTGCAAAGGGTACATACTCTTTAATCTCTGTGTTTTTGTCCATCTGCCAAATTCTGTTGGTAGTCTGTTATTAATAGTCAGGCTGGTGGGTAAAACTCACAGTGAAGTGTTGGAAATGTGTACTATTTGGTAAAAAAGAATATACATATGTTACATATTTCTGTCTTTCTCAGGACCTACTCATCACCTGTAATAATGATGAAACTCTAGAGAAGATTGTTCAGTTAATGACATCAGCCATTCAAAATGTAAGTTCACCCAGTCAGCTTGAAAGAAAATCATTTTGTTTATAATCAATTTAGGAATGTCATTCAATCTGCAGGTGAAATCAAGCTTTCAACTTGAATTTAGAATAGATCTGTATTGCTGGCTCAATGTGGAAGATCACATTCGGCAAAAGTTACTCGGTAGTTCTGTCATTTTTTTCAATACTGATTAAGTGGTGACGTTTACGATGATCTTGACCATAAAGAGTAAATGCTTTCACCTGGCTTGACGTATTCTTGAAAAAAAAAAGAAATAATGCTTGCTATTCAGAGTGGAGATGACGGGGAGTTGTGTGACTGGGTCAGAAACAAGCTGACACAGGCTTTACAGACCTTTCTGATCAAGACAGTTATGGACAGAGGTATGGTCAATTGTCTAATGATTCAATAGTACTTTCTGCCATTTCTCAGCTTGAAATAATGGGGTGATGGTAATCCCTCTAATAATTCAATCCCATTATCAACATTTGATCACCCCCCAGTTTTGGGGACAAAATAATAAATTTTATCACCCTGTAAAATCATTGAAATAATGAAGAAATGATGGATTATATGCCTGATTGTGAACCATTTTGTCAACTTTCTGTTCTAATAAATTTGATCACTCCCAGAGTTTATTGTGGCAAATTTCACTTCCTGTGTTTGAGTTATTAGAGGGCTTACATTGAATAAATAGATCAATTGCAAAGGGAAGTTGATAAAATGAAGAAAAACAAATCTTATTTTTTTAGTTTGTTCTAAATTTAGGGGATGATTATATTTATTTGGTGGCCTTATAAAATTCGGCTCAGTTGAGTGATTGATTCACAGATATTATCCCATAACAGCATTTGTTGAATGATTTCCATATCCGAGAAAATATCTCCTGCCTGAAGGAGGAGATTACAAAATTCATAATATTTTTTCTTCTTTTTCAGATAACTGCATTGTCGGGCTTCTTCAGATTTTATTGACAATGAAACATTCCAGCAATTTACCCTCAGAAGATTTGAAAATTATTTACCATTGTGAGTAGAATAAAAAGATTTCCATTTACAATATTTTCCACATCAATTTTGTGAGAGGATAAGATACATTGACTTGTGCCATTTTGATACATTTATGATTTGGTTTGGTCAGACTTTATATGAATTTGAGATTGAACAGTTGATAAGTCAGATCCAATGGAGTGTTGATCCTTAGAAAATACCATCTTGCCCCGATAGCAGCGGATAGTGCACTGACATCTGGCTGACCACCTGATTTCTGGTTCATTGATTGGCATGCTTTGCTATCTCTTTAACCTAGGAAATCTCCCTAGTATAATCTGTGGCGTGTCCGACTCCTACTCCTTCTCCTCCACTTTACTCACTGCACTGCGTGTCGCATAGGTGTGGCGCGGTATAGGGTGGGGTGAGAGACCTGGGGTTTTCGCTACCTGAGATTCCATGGGCCAGACTTACACCCTACAGTAGAATGGGTCGACTGCACATGCGCGATGAGTAGTGCGCGATGAGTAGTATAGAAAGGGCACGCGATCTCCCTATCCCTATAGGTGTGGCGCGGGATAGAGTGGGGCGAGAGACCTGGGGTTTTCGCTACCTGAGATTCCATGGGCCAGGCTTGCACCCTACAGTAGAATGGGTCAACTGCGCCTGCGCGATGAGTAGTATAGAAAGGGCACGCGATCTCCCTATCCCTATAAACTAACCCATGGGGGGGAATGAGCCATGGAGGTGAATGGTGAATGTATTTTTAATCGATGATAACTGGACTATTTTTGACCCGAAGTTGCCAAAATTTTCATAAATGTAAGCTTATTGGTCATTTCCTGGAACAGTAGGATAATTTGATCCATATTCACTCCAGTTATCAATAGTAAAAATACCTGCTCCAGGTTACAGAGATAGATGAGATACCCGGAGAATGAACCAGAGCTCACACAGTGACCCATGTGTCAATGAACCTGTCGCTTCTATCGAGGCAAGATAGTATTGTTTAAGGATTAACTTGGATTCTATAGAAAACAAACCTTTTACTCATTTGCAGATTGTATTCTTCAAATCACATCCATATTTTGGAAGGATTATTCATTCTAAACTGACATTTTGATTCCACATTTTATCAGTGGTGAATTTGTTGACCAAAGTGCCCAGAGTTTCGCTGAAGGTTCAGGAGGTTAGCCTACAATATCTATGTATGTGTTTACCCGACGATGTGGGCATGACTGATAAAACAGGTATGTGTTGTGGACTTGGTGACAACTAGTGATAGCACCATACCTGGCATATTATAACAAAATTAGCTGTCAACTATTGTATTTTCTGGTTCAAGATTGAGACCAGCTACAGCAGTAAGGTTTGGGGAGAAATTGATTTGAATGATGAGATTCAACAGTTAAGGTTATCAATATTATCAAGAAAACATGTATAATCATTATAAAGATGAATGTTTTGATACCTTCTTTCCCACATCTGCTAGGGACACACTGAGGCATTTCAGAGGAGTCGTTTACATGGGAAGTATTTCACAACAATTTCTCCCTATATCTATTGATAACATCCCTAGCTGCCAAAATTACACACAGTGGAGACCTGGACAAAAAACAATTATTTTCCATTTTATAGGTAAAAACAGATTTCATGTAAAATTCATTCTGCTAAATAGATTTAGAACAAATTGAGTCAGAGCATATGTGTTTGTTCCTCTTCCAACATATTCAAGGACCGAGTTATATCTAGGTGGGAAATTGTGTGTGACACTATAACTGTAGAATTCTTGGGGGATATTGTTTGGATGAGAGTAGGGAATCGATTACTAACAAATTACTTGGAGACAACTTGGCATGCCTGCTCTCGTTCTGGGACAACATGTGCTTGCTCTCGGAGCCCAGCAACTAATTAGGGGTAGGTAGACAAGGCGACTGTTCAGGGGTACCACCCAATTGCGGTCAGGAACATCATGACATCTGAACACCAATGACGTATTCCACATTAGAGTGGAAGAAGAGCCACAGAGAGTCTGCACCCATATCCCTTATGTTTTATTATTGTATATATATGCATTTGTCGTCTAAATGTTATTGAGTAAATCCCATGGTTGGTTGTCACTGCATAAATGGCATTTTCCTGTTTCTATGTGTTTTGGTACCAGTATCTAGTATGATGAGCCAGAGTTGTGAGCTGTTATCTGTCATTGAGGACTACCTCACGGGATCCACACAGTCCAGTCTATCTATCTTGGCCTTCACCCTCCTCTACAAACTTATACTCGCCTCGGACATCTCTACGCAGGTACTGATAATGGTACTGATTGAAACCTCCACACAGGTACTGATAATGGTGTTTATTGACACCTCCACACAGGTACTGATAATGGTGCTGATTGAGACTTCCACACAGGTAATGATAATGGTGCTGATTGACAATTCCACTATGGTACTGATAATGGTGCCGATTGACACTTCCACACAGGTACTGATAATGGTGCTGATTGACACCTTCACACAGGTACTGATAATGGTGCCGATTGACACTTCCACACAGGTACTGATAATGGTGCTGATTGACACTCCCACACAGGTACTGATAATGGTGCTGATTGACACCTCCACTCAGGTATTGATAATGGTGTTGATTGACACATCCTCTCGGGTACTGATAATGGTGCTGATTGACACCACCACACAGGTACTGATAATGGTGCCAATTGACACCTCCACACAGGTACCGATAATGGTGCTGATTGACACCTTCACAAAGGTACTGATAATGATGCTGATTGACACCTTCACAAAGGTACTGATAATGGTGCTGATTGAGACTTCCACACAGGTAATGATAATGGTGCTGATAGACAATTCCACTATGGTACTGATAATGGTGCCGATCGACACCTCCACTCAGGTATTGATAATGGTGTTGATCGACACATCCTCTCGGGTACTGATACTAGTGCTGATTAACACCACCACACAGGTACTGATAATGGTGCCAATTGACACCTCCACACAGGTACCGATAATGGTGCTGATTGACACCTTCACTCGGGTACTGATAATGGTGCTTATTGACACCTTCACAAAGGTACTGATAATGATGCTGATTGACACCTTCACACAGGTACTGATAATGGTGCTGATTGAGACTTCCACACAGGTAATGATAATGGTGCTGATAGACAATTCCACTATGGTACTGATAATGGTGCTGATTGGCACCTCCACTCAGGTATTGATAATGGTGTTGATCGACACATCCTCTCGGGTACTGATAATGGTGCTGATTAACACCACCACACAGGTACTGATAATGGTGCCAATTGACACCTCCACACAGGTACCGATAATGGTGCTGATTGACACCTTCACTCAGGTACTGATAATGGTGCTTATTGACACCGTCACAAAGGTACTGATAATGATGCTGATTGACACCATCACACAGGTACTGATAATGATGCTAATTGACACCTTCACACAGGTACTGATAATGGTGGTGATTGATTCATCCACACAGGAACTGATAATGGTGCTTATTGAAACCTTCACAAAGGTACTGATAATGGTGCTGATTGACACATCCAAACGGGTATTGATAATGGTGCTGATTGACACTTCCACACAGGTACTGATAATGATGCTGATTAACACCTTCACACAGGTACCAATAATGGTGCTGATTGACACCTTCACTCAGGTACTGATAATGGTGCTTATTGACACCTTCACAAAGGTACTGATAATGATGCTGATTGACACCTTCACACAGGTACTGATAATGGTGGTGATTGATACATCCACACAGGAACTGATAATGGTGCTTATTGACACCTTCACAAAGGTACTGATAATGGTGCTGATTAACACCTTCACACAGGTACCGATAATGGTGCTGATTGACACATCCAAACGGGTACTGATAATGGTGCTGATTGACACTTCTACACAGGTACTGATAATGGTGCTGATTAACACCTTCACACAGGTACCAATAATGGTGCTGATTGACATATCCAAACGGGTACTGATAATGGTGCTCATTGACACCTCCACACAGGTACTGATAACGATGCTGATTGTTGTAACATGTTCAGCAAATATTCTAATAATTAGATCCGCCCAATAGAATTTTGATCATTCAAGATGATAAATCAAATCACCTTGTCAATTTGAGAAGAAATTTATAATAAGATTGTTCTACAACATGTGTTTTTCTTTGCAATTTCACATCAATCTTGCTATAATAAACTTGATAAAACCCTGCCAATATTTGTAATTGAGAGAATGCACTTTCTGTGATGAATGATTAGAGACTTTTTCAGATTTCTCAATTTGGATAATTAGCTTTTGAGGTCACATTATCCCCACCGATATCTTCCCCAATGACAACTAGAGAAAATGCGAGAATATCTGCCAATCACATGTCTCTAACGAAAACTACAAGAACTGTTTCCCGAAGACAGTTTAGTAGATCGTATGGATGGTATTTTAAAACTTCCTCTTTTTCTCTCTCTATTCAGCCTGCAAGGAGTATAACTGTACAAACAGATGACATGCTCTCCCTGTTACAGACCCCCATCAGCACAGAGAGAGTGTTGGCCATTAAACTTCTCTCAGCGTTCTTTATCAAAGGCTGTCAGAGCAGCTTGGTCAAGTTTTACAACAGACATCAGTTTATCAGCACAGAGAGAATTGAGCAGCCTTTCAGTCATGAACAGCTGAGAACATTCTGGATATATCTTCAACAGTGTGTCGTTCAGGTTACTAGCCAAGTTTTCATTCATTTTCCAGTTTCCACAATGGAGCATTCGATACATAAATGTTTGGAGAAATTATCATAATTTAGAGAATACTGAACTGATACATAATAGATTGGCTTTGTAGCAAGTGGAGAAATATTTTTTTTCTCATAGATTACTTGGAGAAACCTTTAAACACACTTTCGATCTCAATGTTTGGAGTTTCCGTATAGCAAATAAGGCTATCAGAAGAGGTTTATACCGAGAGTGTTCAGGCTGATATTAAACTGGAGAACAAACTCTTTTTGATAGAAATGTAAATGGAGGGCAGTTGCCAACCTGGAACAGGAACACATTAGCAGGGCTTGTGATGACATTACGTCTTTAGGATTTTCTCATTATCACATTCATTAATTGTCCAGCATTTTCTTTGAAACTTTGGTACAAATTTTGTATGGATGAAGGGAGATAACCCCTTGTTTGTTATCTCCCTTCGACCATTCCTACTCCAATTCAACCAGCCAGTTCCAGAAAAAGTTTATTATATGGATTCCTTATTTAGTCAGGATTATGATTTTCTTGCTGGCAGAAGTAATTAGGCATCCCTAGGAATGCCTTATGTGTTAGTGTCTTCTTTCTCCCGCTTCTTCTTTTTCCCACTTTTTTTTTCGTCGGATAACTTTTGAATGCCTTTTTCAATCAACTTCAAATTCGTTGTGCCTATTGGTCCTGCGAAGGGGCAGACACTTAGTGTTTGACCTAAAGTTGAAATTTGTGTGTATGTATTCTGCAATATTGGTATAATTCTGCCACCCGTCAATGAATTGCAACCCCAAAAAGGCTCGATTTATCAGGCACAGACCAATGTTTTTGAATTTGGTAAGTGGTTCAATTGCCTATAGATCTTGCTTGGAAATGTTTTTTCGTGCCAATCCGCCTCTAGGTGGCACCACCTGGGGACCAAGTTAAAATTGCATTTCCAGACAATAACTTTTGAAAAATTTGGTGTGAGGGTACCTTGCCTCAAGATCTGGCTTGATTGTTTTTCATGTCGATTCATGTATAGGTGGCGCCACCTGAAGGCTAAGTTAAAAGTGTTTCCAGACAATAACTTTTGAAAACCTGGACCAATTCTTTCCAAATTTGGTATGTAAGTACCACTCCTCAGTATATCTCGCTTGGCACTGTTTTTCATGCCGATCCACATAAAGGTGGCACCACCTGGGGGCCAATTTAAAATTATGTTTCTGGACTTCTAAAACTTGGAATGGAATCTTTCCAAGTTTGGTATATGGGCCGGTACCTTGCCTGAAGGTCTCGCTTGGGATTGTTTTTCATGTCCATCTGCTCATAGGTGGTGCCACCTGTAGGCCAAGTCAACATTTTGGTAAAACTGAACAGATTCAGTTTTCTGTTTCCAATGTCAAGTTGGGATTGTTTTTTATGTCTATATGCCAAAACGTGGCGCCACCTGTGGGCCGAGATAAAACTGCATTTCCGGACAGTAACTGTTGAAGACTTGAATGGATTCTTTCCAAATTTGGTATGTGGGTACCTTCTCTCAAGGTATCGTTTGGGGATATTTTTGTGCCAATTCGCCTATAGGTGGCACCACCTGGGGGTCATGTTAATGGGTTTTTACCGCTCGGCCAATTTTGGCCATGGGGTATTGTCGTCGTCTTGTACGTCCGTACGTGAGCGAGATAGCCGGAAAATGGTTCCACTGAAGAATTCCAAATTTGGTATGCTTATTTACCTAGTCAAGGACCAGAAGCCTATTGAATTGTGACCTGATTGGGTGGAAACCTTGGTGGCCATCTTTAATTTTATGCAAAATGGATAATGATCCATATCTCGGAAACCATTCGACTGTTCAATACGAAAGTTGGTATACATCATCGATACATCAAGCAACTTTCATTGAATTACCAAACTGGCTTTTCTGATTAGCTGGAAATCCTGGAGACCATCTTTAATTTATGCGAAATCGATAATGATACATATCTCTGTTACCATTGACTTGTTTTATATGAAAGTTGGTATACATCATCGATACATCCAGATACTTTGAATCGGGACCTGATTGACCAAAAACGTTGATGGCCATCTTTAATTTATGCAAAACTTTAATGATATATATCTCTGATACCATTTAAGTGTTCTAGACTATTCGAATCTATTCGAAAGACAATGTTTGAAGAATATAAAATGTCAAGAGGACATTCATACCCGTTTAAGTAAAAAAAAATTCAGAAAATTTATCTGTATAGTTTCAATGACACTGGAGTAATATGCCTTAAAAACAGGAAGTATTACCTTGAAAATTGTAAGCTTCAGGGTGTATGAACCCTGGCATGGGAGAGTTATTCTGATATATTCTAATAACTGAACTCGATTCAGCTATAAGTTCACTTTTGGGTGGATGTTTTTTTCAATTCTGCCATATTGTTAGAGTAGATTTGCCCTCAATCTTAAAATTATTTCTATTTTTAGGAGTTTGGAGAGATGAGGATATCAGCTGTTAACTGTATGGATAATATGCTCCAGTATCTACACAGAGCCTCTCCACAGTATGGTAAGTCCTATATTATCACTAGTTCAGCACCATATCAACGATAATCCCTCTAATAATTCAACCACAGGAAGTGAAATTATTAATTCAATCACAGGGAGTGAAATTTTGCACTATAAAGTCATGGAGTGATAAACGAGAGATCCTGAAAGATCTTGGCGCCCACCATTGTCTCATAATTGTAAGCTAATGACAAGAGGATCTTTTTGTCCATTGTTACTAAGAACAAACGATTGATTTGTAATTTTGTTTACAGAATTTCGAACCTGAGCGAAAGAGATCGAAAAAAAGGACACTGGAAAACACCAAGATATCATCTTTCTAAGTTTAAGGAGTTTCAAGATTTCTAGAAACTGTACTTATGTCAGTTGTAATAGTACAAGAGAAAAGAGCAAAGTTAGTCTGAAAGTGAATGTCCGGAGGATCATTCGTCTTCGTTTTGTAGTATTTTTTTTTGCACGTGTCCTCATTGGGTACTGGAAGCGAAGACAAATGTCTTTGACCCTTTGGCATGAGCTATGAAACCTACTTAAGATTTTATAATTAGGAACGAATGCTAATTCTGTTCTGTTTACTGGGTTAGTTTGAGATATCTCTTTTAAGATACCATGCTCGAAAATAGTAACATGGTACAATACTTAATACTGAAGGGATCCGCGCAGTAATGCTGAAACTTCGAAAGTGTCTGAATCCTGATTATCTCCCTTGGATCGAAACACGCAGTAATCTAATGTTGTCGAGTTGTAGCGTTGTGTCACAAGAGTGACGTCCCTTCATGTAGCTGACCCGTCGGCAGACGAAACAGTTCACTGGACTAAGAAAACTGATTTAAAATTTGAAGAAATACATTTTAATTCCAGATTATTTGAACTCCTTGATATGGAAGGTGAAGGTATGAATATTCTCTATAGTCACTATATAGAATATGTCCCACTGTTTGATCCGCCGACTCATGTGATGCAACGTCACAACTCCGGAATACCGTAATAATATTAAGCGTAACTTGGATTTCGAATCGGACCAAAAAAGGTATCTTGCACAACTAGGCCCCATGTGGGACCTGTGTACCAAATTTCAGAAAGAATCCATGAAGTAGTTCCTGAGAATTGACGATAACAATGTTTCAAGGGACAATTCAAGATGGTCACCTGGCGGCCATATTGGATTGTCGAATCGGACCAAAAAAAGGTATCTTGCACAACTGGACCACAAGGGGAACCTGTGTACCAAATTTGACAAAGATCCATTCAGTGGTTCCTGAGAAATCGCAATAACAAAGTTTCATGGAAAAATCCAAGATGGCTGCCTGATGGACATATTGGATTTTGGAATCGGACCAGAAAAGGTGTCTTGCACAACTAGACCCTAAGGGGAACCTCTGTACCAAATTTGAGAAAGATACATGCAGTACTTCCTGAGAAATGACAATAACAAAGTTTCATGAGAAAATCCAAGATGGCCGCCTGGTGGCCATAGTGGATTTTCGAATCGGACCAGAAAAGGTATCTTGCACAACTGGACCACAAGGGGAACGTGTGTACCAAATTTGACAAAGATCCATGCAGTATTTCCTGAGAAACCACGATAACAAAGTTTCATGGGGAAATCTAATATGGCCGGCCATATTGGATTTTCGATTCGGTCCGAAAAAGGTGTCTTGCACAACTAGACCCTAAGGGGAATCTGTGTACCAAATTTGAGAAAGATCCATGCAGTACTTCCTGAGAAATTACAATAACAAAGTTTCATGGGGAAATCCAAGATGGCTGCCTGGTGGCCATATTGGATTTTCGAATCGGACAAGAAAAGGCACCTTGCACAACTAAACCCCAAGGGGAACCTGTATACAAAATTTGAGAAAGATCCATGAAGTAGTTCCTGAGAAATCGCGATAACAAGGTTTCATGGGGAAATCCAAGATGGCCACTTGTGGCCATATTGGATTTCCGAATCGGACCAGAAAAGGTATCTTGCACAACTACACCCCAAGGGGAACCTGTGTACCAAATTTGAGAAAGATCCATGAAGTAGTTCCTGAGAAATCGCGATAACAAGGTTTTATGGGGAAATCCAAGATGGTCGCCTTGTGGCCATATTGGATTTTCGAATCTGACCAGAAAAGGTATCTTGCGCAAATAGACCCCAAGGGGAACCTGTGTACCAAATTTGAGAAAGATCCATGAAGTAGTTCCTGAGAAATCGCGATAACAAGGTTCCATGGGGAAATCCAAGATGGCTGCCTGGTGGCCATATTGGATTTTCGAATACGGACCAGAAAAGGTATCTTGCACAACTAGACCCCAAGGGGGACCTGTGTACCAAATTTGGGAAAGATCCATGCAGTAGTTCCTGAGAAATCGCGATCACAAGGTTTTATGGGGAAATCCAAGATGGCCGCCTTGTGGCCATATTGGATTTTCGAATCGGCCCAGAAAAGCTATCTGCACAACTAGACCCCAAGGGGAACCTGTGTACCAAATTTCAGAAAGATCCATGAAGTAGTTCCTGAGAAATCGCGATAACAAGGTTTCATGGGGAAATCCAAGATGGCTGCCTGGTGGCCATATTGGATTTTCGAATCGGACCAGAAAGGGTATCTTGCACAACTAGACCCCAAGGGGAACCTGTGTACCGAATTTGGGAAAGATCCATGCAGTAGTTCCTGAGAAATCGCGATAACAAGATTTTATGGGGAAATCCAAGATGGCCACCTTGTGGCCATATTGGATTTTCGAATCGGCCCAGAAAAGCTATCTGCACAACTAGACCCCAAGGGAAACCTGTGTACCAAATTTCAGAAAGATCCATGCAGTAGTTCCTGAGAAATCGCGATAACAAGAATTATTTACGGACGGACGAAAAGCGATTTGAACAGCCCACCATCTGTTGATGGGTTAAAAAAAATTTGTTAAAATCAAGCAGATAATCCATTATTAGGGTTCAAAGCCAGAATGGCTTGAAGCCTTTTGTATCTGTTCGGATTATTATTAGGGTTCAAAGCCAGAATGGCTTGAAGCCTTTTGTTTTTGTTCGGATTATTATTATTCCTATTATTTTCCGCCATATTTTGTTCCCGCTATAACTCGAAAAGGGCTGGAACAATTCGGTCGAAACTTGGAGGCATGATAACATGACAAGAGAGGTGTTGCACCTGGGGTAAAGCTTCTTTATTTTCCCAACGACATGGCGGCCATCTTGGATTTACCCTCAAATTTTATTTTTTTTCAAAGATCTTCTTCTCTGGAACCGCTGGGTCGATTGACTCGAATCTTAATACACATGATCTATGGATCTGTGGCTCTCAAATCATGTTTTGAAAATTTGCTGCGTGAAACAAAATGGCCGCCATTGACCAATCAAAATTGTCCGATTTTCAAATGACAGATTTGGACGGGAAAAGTGGCTACATATATGCATTGTGATATGGCGATCACGAATATGCAAAAATTGTGGTGCTCGGTCACGTGGTTTGGCCGCCATCTTGAATTTTGTGGAAAACTTTACCAATTTTGCAACGGCTTATTATCTTGAACCCTGATAGATACGGGTTTCTAGGTTGCTGCGATATATCGAGATGGCCAGGATCTGTTGCACTGAAAGCAAATACTTTTGATTGGCTGAAGAGTTTGGCGGCCATCTTGGATTTAGCTTAAAACCTTCAATGGTCTTCTCCTCTGAAACCGCTGCACCGATCGTTGTGAAACTTGGTACACATAATCGATGGATCAGGGTCTCTCAATGGTCTTATTGATAAGTTGCTACGTGAAACAAAATGGCCGCCATCGGCCAATCAAAATGCTCGGATTTTCAAGTAATAGATTTTGACGGGAAAAGTTATGAAATATATGTTATATGACATGGCGATCATGAATATGCAAAAATATTACTTCTAGGTCACGTGGTTTGGCCGCCATCTTGAATTTGGTGAAAAACTTGACCAATTTTGCAACGGCTTATTCTCTTGAACCCTGATAGATACGGGTTTCTAGGTTGCTACGATATATCGAGAAGGCCATGGTGTGTTGTACTGAAAGCAAATATTTTTGATTGGCTGAACGGTTTGGCGGCCATATTGGATTTAGCTTAAAACCTTCAAGGGTCTTCTCCTCTGAAACCGCTGCACCGATCGTTGTGAAACTTGGTACACATAATCGATGGATCAGGGTCTCTCAATGGTCTTATTGATAAGTTGCTACGTGAAACAAAATGGCCGCCATCGGCCAATCAAAATGCTCGGATTTTCAAGTAATAGATTTTGACGGGAAAAGTTATGAAATATATGTTATATGACATGGCGATCATGAATATGCAAAAATATTACTCCTAGGTCACGTGGTTTGGCCGCCATCTTGAATTTGGTGAAAACTTGACCAATTTTGCAACGGCTTATTCTCTTGAACCCTGATAGATACGGGTTTCTAGGTTGCTACGATATATCGAGAAGGCCATGGTGTGTTGTACTGAAAGCAAATATTTTTGATTGGCTGAACGGTTTGGCGGCCATATTGGATTTAGCTTAAAACCTTCAAGGGTCTTCTTCTCTGAAACCGCTGCACCGATCGTTGTGAAACTTGGTACACATAATCGATGGATCAGGGTCTCTCAATGATCTTATTGAAAAGTTGCTACGTAAAACAAAATGGCCGCCATCGGCCAATCAAAATGCTCGGATTTTCAAGTAATAGATTTTGACGGGAAAAGTTATGAAATATATGTTATATGACATGGCGATCATGAATATGCAAAAATATTACTCCTAGGTCACGTGGTTTGGCCGCCATCTTGAATTTTGTGGAAAACTTTACCAATTTTGCAACGGCCTATTATCTTGAACCCTGATAGATACGGGTTTCTAGGTTGCTGCGATATATCGAGATGGCCATGATCTGTTGCACTGAAAGCAAATACTTTTGATTGGCTGAAGAGTTTGGCGGCCATCTTGGATTTAGCTTAAAACCTTCAAGGGTCTTCTCCTCTGAAACCGCTGCACCGATCGTTGTGAAACTTGGTACACATAATCGATGGATCAGGGTCTCTCAATGGTCTTATTGAAAAGTTGCTACGTAAAACAAAATGGCCGCCATCGGCCAATCAAAATGCTATCTGGGCCCTGTAGTTTGGCCGCCATCTTCGGCTTGCAATGTTCGAATAATGCCCGTGAAATAAGAGCCTGGTTCGAGCTTTGAACCCATTATAGCTATCCATAGCTCTAGTTAGGGTTCAAAGCCAGAATGGCTTGAAGCCTTTTGTATCTGTTCGGATTATTATTATTTTCCGCCATATTTTGTCGACGCTATAACTCGAAAAAGGCTGGAACAATTCGGTCGAAACTTGGAGGCATGATAACATGACAAGAGAGGTGTTGCACCTGGGGTAAAGCTTCTTTATTTTCCCAACGACATGGCGGCCATCTTGGATTTACCCTCAAATTTTATTTTTTTTCAAAGATCTTCTTCTCTGGAACCGCTGGGTCGATTGACTCGAATCTTAATACACATGATCTATGGATCTGTGGCTCTCAAATCATGTTTTGAAAATTTGCTGCGTGAAACAAAATGGCCGCCATTGACCAATCAAAATTGTCCGATTTTCAAATGACGGATTTGGACGGGAAAAGTGGCTACATATATGCATTGTGATATGGCGATCACGAATATGCAAAAATTGTGGTGCTCGGTCACGTGGTTTGGCCGCCATCTTGAATTTTGTGGAAAACTTTACCAATTTTGCAACGGCTTATTATCTTGAACCCTGATAGATACGGGTTTCTAGGTTGCTGCGATATATCGAGATGGCCATGATCTGTTGCACTGAAAGTAAATACTTTTGATTGGCTGAAGAGTTTGGCGGCCATCTTGGATTTAGCTTAAAACCTTCAATGGTCTTCTCCTCTGAAACCGCTGCACCGATCGTTGTGAAACTTGGTACACATAATCGATGGATCAAGATCTCTCAACGGTCTTATTGAAAAGTTGCTACGTAAAACAAAATGGCCGCCATCGGCCAATCAAAATGCTCGGATTTTCAAGTAATAGATTTTGACGGGAAAAGTTATGAAATATATGTTATATGACATGGCGATCATGAACATGCAAAAATCTTACTCCTAGGTCACGTGGTTTGGCCGCCATCTTGAATTTGGTGAAAAACTTGACCAATTTTGCAACGGCTTATTGTCCCCCGCTACTTAGTAGGGGGGGGACTTAGAAACACAGGTGTCCGTAATTCCGTAAGATTTTCTTGTCCGGACAATAACTCGTGAACGATTCAACCGATCAACTTCAAACTTGGGGTGTGCCCTTGACATTGGCGAGAGGACGAAGCTGGGATTGTTTTTCAGTTAATGTGTGTAATCCAATATGGCCGCGGTCAGCCATTTTGGATTATAAGCAGTACGATCTTAGATTTTCTTTGTCCGAAATAACTCGTGAACGATTTAACCGATCAACTTCAAACTTGGGGTGTGCCTTGACATTGGTGAGAGGACGGTTGGGATTGTTTTTCAGCAATGTGCGTAATCAAATATGGCCGCCGTCAGCCATTTTGATTATAAGCAGTTCGATCTAGATTTTCTTGTCCGGACAATAACTCGTGAACGATTCAACTGATCAACTTCAAACTTGGGGTATGCCTTGACATTGGTGAGAGGACGGTTAAGATTGTTTTTCAGCAATGTGCGTAATCAAATATGGCCGTCACTGGGCCATATGGGATTATAAGCAATTGGACTTTAGATTTTCTTGTCCTGGACAATAACTCATGAACGATGAACCATCGAACTCTCAAACTTTGTGTGTGTGTGTGCCTGACATTGGTGAGAGGGGATGGTTGTGATTGTTTTTCAGCAATTTGCGTAATCTAATATGGCCGCCGTCAGCCATATTGATTATAAGCAGTTGATCTTGTCCGGACAACAACTCGAGAACGATTCAACCGATCTACTTCATATGTGGGGAATGCCTCATTATTTGCTTTTGAGAGAGGAGGATTAGGATTGTTTTTCATGACGTGCTTGATCCAATATGGCCACCATCAGCCATACTGATTTCATATTGGATTTTAAGCAGTTTGATCTTTTGTCCGGACAATAACTGGAGTACGATTCAACTGACTACTTCAAACTTGGGAGTGCCTTTGACATCGGTGAGAGGACTGTTTGCATTTTTCAGCGATGTATAATCCAATATGGCCACCGTCAGCCATATTGATTATAAGCAGTTGATCCTAGATTTTCTTGTCCGGACAATAACTCGTGAAACGCATTTAATCGATCAACTTCAAATTTGGGGTGTGCCTTGACATTGGTGGGGAGGACGGTTGGGATTGTTTTCCCCCAGCAATGTATAATCTAATATGGCCAGCGTCAGCCATATTGGATTGTAAGCAGTTGAATCTTGTCGACAATAACTCGAGAACAATTCAACCGATCTACTTCATACCTGGGGGAGTGCCTTGACATTGTTGAGAGGAGTGATTAGGATTTGTTTTCAAGTGACGTTGCTTAATCCAATAAGGCCACCATCGGCCATACTGGATTTCATTGGATTTTAAGCAGTTTGATCGTCCGGACAATAGCTGGAGTACCATTCAACTTGGATCTACTTCAAAACTTGGGGAGTCCCTTGACCTTAGTGAGAGACAGTCATGTATTATGTTTTATGGATGTGCATAATCGAATATGGGTGCCATCTGCTGTATTAGATTGCTAAGCTCATCAGCCATCTCCATTTTCAAATCATACTTTATCAATGATATGAGATATCATCGACTGGGCTCGACTATAGAAACCATGCTCTCAAGTTACCAGTTATGGTGGGATGTAATCCACCATAACTGGTGCTGCTAGCTGGACATGGACCTCTATGGTCGATTTTTCTCTTGAACCCTGATAGATACGGGTTTCTAGGTTGCTACGATATATCGAGAAGGCCATGGTGTGTTGTACTGAAAGCAAATATTTTTGATTGGCTGAACGGTTTGGCGGCCATATTGGATTTAGCTTAAAACCTTCAAGGGTCTTCTCCTCTGAAACCGCTGCACCGATCGTTGTGAAACTTGGTACACATAATCGATGGATCAGGGTCTCTCAATGATCTTATTGAAAAGTTGCTATGTAAAACAAAATGGCCGCCATCGGCCAATCAAAATGCTCGGATTTTCAAGTAATAGATTTTGACGGGAAAAGTTATGAAATATATGTTATATGACATGGCGATCATGAATATGCAAAAATATTACTCCTAGGTCACGTGGTTTGGCCGCCATCTTGAATTTTGTGGAAAACTTTACCAATTTTGCAACGGCTTATTATCTTGAACCCTGATAGATACGGGTTTCTAGGTTGCTGCGATATATCGAGATGGCCATGATCTGTTGCACTGAAAGCAAATACTTTTGATTGGCTGAAGAGTTTGGCGGCCATCTTGGATTTAGCTTAAAACCTTCAATGGTCTTCTCCTCTGAAACCGCTGCACCGATCGTTGTGAAACTTGGTACACATAATCGATGGATCAGGGTCTCTCAATGGTCTTATTGAAAAGTTGCTACGTAAAACAAAATGGCCGCCATCGGTTTGGCGGCCATATTGGATTTAGCTTCAAGGGTCTTCTCCTCTGAAACTGCTGCACCGATCGTTGTGAAATTTGATATACCTAGTCGATGGATCAGGGTCTCTCAACGGTCTTATTGGAAAGTTGCTACGTAAAACAAAATGGCCGCCATCGGCCAATCAAAATGCTATCTGGGCCCTGTAGTTTGGCCGCCATCTTCGGCTTGCAATGTTCGAATAATGCCCGTGAAATAAGAGCCTGGTTCGAGCTTTGAACCCATTATAGCTATCCATAGCTCTAGTTATTGTTCGGATTATTAGGGTTCAAAGCCAGAATGGCTTGAAGCCTTTTGTTTTTGTTCGGATTATTATTCCGCCATATTTTGTTCCCGCTATAACTCGAAAAGGGCTGGAACAATTCGGTCGAAACTTGGAGGCATGATAACATGACAAGAGAGGTGTTGCACCTGGGGTAAAGCTTCTTTATTTTCCCAACGACATGGCGGCCATCTTGGATTTACCCTCAATTTTTTTTTTTTTTCAAAGATCTTCTCTGGAACCGCTGGGTCGATTGACTCGAATCTTAATACACATGATCTATGGATCTGTGGCTCTCAAATCATGTTTTGAAAATTTGCTGCGTGAAACAAAATGGCCGCCATTGACCAATCAAAATTGTCCGATTTTCAAATGACGGATTTGGACGGGAAAAGTGGCTACATATATGCATTGTGATATGGCGATCACGAATATGCAAAAATTGTGGTGCTCGGTCACGTGGTTTGGCCGCCATCTTGAATTTTGTGAAAAACTTTGCCAATTTTGCAACGGCTTATTCTCTTGAACCCTGATAGATACGGATTTCTTGGTCACTGCGATATGTCGGGAAGGCCATGGTCTGTTGCACTGAAAGCAAATATTTTCGATTGGCTGAACGGTTTGGCGGCCATCTTGGATTTATCCTAAAACCTTTCAAGATCTTCTTCTCTAGAACCGCTGGGTCGATTGACGCCAAACTTGGTACACATGATCTATGGATCTGCGGCTCTCAAATTACGATTTGAAAATTTGCTGTGTAAAACAAAATGGCCGCCATTGACCAATCAAAATTGTCGGTTTTTCAAATAACGGATCTGGACGGGGAAAGTGGCTACATATATGCATTGTGGTATGGCCATCACGAATATGTAAAAATTTTGCTCCTAGGTCACGTGGTTTGGCCGCCATCTTGAATTCTGTGAAAAACTTTGCCAATTTTGCAATGGCTTATTCTCTTGAACCTTGATAGATACGGGTTTCTAGGTTGCTGCGATATATCGAGAAGGCCATGATCTGTTGCACTGAAAGCAAATACTTTTGATTGGCAGAAGAGTTTGGCGGCCATCTTGGATTTAGCTTAAAACCTTCAAGGGTCTTCTCCTCTGAAACCGCTGCACCGATCGTTGTGAAACTTGGTACACATAATCGATGGATCAGGGTCTCTCAACGATGTTATTGAAAAGTTGCTACGTAAAACAAAATGGCCGCCATCGGCCAATCAAAATGCTCGGATTTCCAAGTAATAGATTTTGACGGGAAAAGTTATGAAATATATGTTATATGACATGGCGATCATGAATATGCAAAAATTTTACTCCTAGGTCACGTGGTTTGGCCGCCATCTTGAATTTGGTGAAAAACTTTACCAATTTTGCAACGGCTTATTCTCTTGAACCCTTATAGATACGGGTTTCTAGGTTGCTACGATATATCGAGAAGGCCATGATGTGTTGTACTGAAAGCAAATATTTTTGATTGACTAAACGGTTTGCCGGCCATATTGGATTTAGCTTAAAACCTTCAAGGATCTTCTCCTCTGAAACCGCTGCACCGATCGTTGTGAAATTTGATATACCTAATCAATGGATCAGGGTCTCTCAACGGTCTTATTGAAAAGTTGCTAACCTGGAAATTCACACTGGAAAGCCTTTCTGATGTTCATTGTGTTCGTACAGGTGTGCTCAGCAACACCAAGGTGACCACACACAGCAGAACTCACACTGGAGAGAAACCATTCCAATGCTCGATGTGAAAGTAGAGGTATATTCGGCAGGGTCAGTTAAAACGATAGGACAACTGACACGGGGAATAAACCATGGAGCGTCTGCATATGCGTGGATTACCAGACTTTACATATGAGAACTTACACTGAAGAGAAACCATTCGAATGCTCATTTTAATTTTATTTTCAATCATATTCTCCTCTGGAACTACTGGGCGGATCGGCACAAAACTTGGTAGGCATGATATATGGACAGGTCTGAGTAAACGATACTTAAAGAGAATTAGTTCCGTTGAAAAAGATGGCCGCCATGGACCAATCAAAATTGGCCAAATTTCAAGTTCTGAATTAAGTCTGGAAAAGTAACCAGGTACATGCACGGCTACATGGGGATCAAGAATATGTAAAAAAAACAAGTATCTAGGTCACGTGGTTTAGCCGCCATCTTGAATTTTGTGGAAAACTTTACCAATTTTGCAACGGCTTATTCTCTTGAACCCTGATACATACGGGTTTCTAGGTTGCTGCGATATATCGAGAAGGCCATGATCTGTTGCACTGAAAGCAAATACTTTTGATTGGCTGAAGAGTTTGGCGGCCATCTTGGATTAAGCTTAAAACCTTCAAGGATCTTCTCCTCTGAAACCGCTGCACCGATCGTTGTGAAACTTGGTACACATAATCGATGGATCAGGGTCTCTCAATGATCTTATTATCTCGCCTTACGAAGTAAAGGGGAGATATTGTGAGAGGGGGAAAGAGGATGTCGTCGTCGGTGTCGGTGTCGGTGTCGGTGTCCCCTGCCTGGAAATGAATGGGTTTTTGGTTTAGCAAGTTAAAAAAAAATCTAGAATAATTAGAAAAAATATAAAAAAAAATATAAAAAATATGGGGGGTGGGTATGCCACCTGGGGGTACTACCCCTGGGGTACTCTAATGTTAAACTCCCTATGAATGAGTTTTGCGTTTAGCTGAAGTGCACATGTACATCTGTACTTGGAAAGTTTCTTGCAGTTGTCAGCTGTCATTGGATGATTATGAAACTTGGTACACATGTTTCTTTTGATAAGAGGATGTACCTGTGCTATTTTGAGAAGAAATATTAATTTTTCTCCAAATTATGACAAATGAATGAGTTTTCTGTTTAGGTAAATTGTACATGTAGGCCTCTACATGTATACATATACATCTACATGGTAACTTTGCTCCAGTTGTCAGCTGTCATTGGATGATTATGAAACTTGGTACACATGTTTCTTATGATTAGAGGATGTACCTGTGCTATTTTTGACAAGAAATATTAATTTTCTCCAAATTATGGTAAATGAAGAGTTTTCTGTTTAGGTAAATTGTACATATACATGTCCATGGTAAGTTTGCTCCAGTTGTCAGCTGTCATTGGATGATTATGAAACTTGGTACACATGTTTCTTATGATAAGAGGATGTACCTGTGCTATTTTGAGAAGAAATATTAATTTTTCTCAAAATTATGGCAAATGAAGAGTTTTCTGTTTAGGTAAATTGTACATACAGGCCTCTACATGTATACATATACATCTACATGGTAACTTTGCTCCAGTTGTCAGCTGTCATTGGATGATTATTAAACTTGGTACACATGTTTCTTATGATTAGAGGATGTACCGGTGCTATTTTTGACAAGAAATATTAATTTTTCTCCAAATTATGGCAAATGAAGAGTTTTCTGTTTAGGTAAATTGTACATACAGGCCTCTACATGTATACATATACATGTACATGATAAGTTTGCTGCAGTTGTCAGCTCTCATTGGATGATTACGAAACTTGGTACAAATGTTTCTTATGATTGGAGGAATTATTTGTGCTATTTTTGAGATGAAATATTAATTTTTCTCCAAATTATGGCAACTGATTGAGTTTTGCGTTTAGCCGAAGTCCACATGTACATCTGTACACCACAGTTTGCTGCAGTTGTCAGCTGTCATTGAATGATTATGAAACTTGGTACACATGTTTCTTATGATTAAAAGATGTACGTGTGATACCATCCATACCATCACTACCATCCATACCATCACTACCATTCCTACCATCACTACCATCCATACCATTCCTACCATCACTACCATCCATACCATCACTACCATCCATACCATCACTACCATCCATACC
>JAVTVY010007034.1:0-38246 GCA_036873755.1 Hanleya hanleyi
ATGTCCACTGGTGACGTCATTAGTACGAGTAGTAGCGAAAGTGGCATTTTGGAGCAGTCGAGGAAGGTATTTGGGGTAGAGATGGAACATTCTTGGTTCGGATGCGTCGTGTGGGGAGTCCAAGTGAAGCTCTCGAGGTGTAGACCACGACTTGAGGCATGTTCATGTCATCTGTAACGTCACGGGTGACGTCATCAGTAGGAGTATTAGCGAAAGCGGGCATTTTTGGGGAGTGAAGGAAGGTGTTTGTGTAGACAGGGACCATCCTTGGTCCGAATGTATCGTTTGGGGTGCTATATTGTTGTTTTCTGCATGTAGACGCATCTACACACTTGGTGGTCGCATTGTGCATGAATACTACATATGACTTGATACTGTGAACTATAACTGTAAAACTTCAGGATGGTCGAGTGGTCTAAGGCGCTGGTCTGCACATGCAGGGCTTGGGTTCGAATCCTACTTCTGACCCATGAGTTGTTTACTTCATACTTCTGATACAATAGTTAAAACTATAAACCTATAACTGTAAAGTAGGATGGCCGAGTGGTCTAAAGCGCCAGTCCTAAGTGCTGATCTGCGCAATGCAGGGCGTGGGTTCGAATCCTACTCCTGACGCATGAGTTTTTTTGTATATAGATCTTTTGTATTATACCATATCTGTCCTGAAATACACAATAGATGTCCTGTATTATACCATATCTGCGCTGTATTATATCATATCTGTCATGTATTATACAATATCTGCCCTGTGTTAAACCATATCTGGCCTGTATTGTACCATATTCGTCCTGTATTTTACAAGATATGGTCTGTATTATGCCAAATCTGTGCTGTGTTAAACAAAATCTGTGCTGTATTATACAGTATCTGTCCTGTATTATACCAAATACGCGCTGTATTATACCATATATGTCCTGAATTGTACCATATATGTCCTGTATTATACAATATATGTTCTGTAATATACAGTATTTGTCCTCAGTTGTACCATATCTGTGCTGTATGATACCATTTCTGTCCTGAATTACCATATCTGTGATGTATTATACAATATCTGTCCTGTATTATACAATATATGTTCTGTATTATACCAAATATGTGCTGTATTATAGAGTATCTGTTCTGTATTATACCAAATCTGTGCTGTGTTATACCATATCTGTTCTATATTGTACAATCGGATAGCGGTGGTCGTGAATAACAACAAGTTCAGCAATGTTTTTTTTTTTTTTTTTTTTTTTTTAGGCAAAAACATTGTTCACAGCGTACAAAAATAATGTATATCTTAAACAATTATATATCTGGAACAAGCAATTTTCTTTCTTCGTGTGTGGAGTTAATACCCTGTTAAGAGGTAGAGACAGTCTAAGTATTTCGTAACACTGTTACATAAAAAGTGTGACATTATATATACATATATATGTATATACAATACACAGGGAAGCAATTTTATATTGCACATTCAATAATGTATATACATATATATATATATACGTATGTTTGCTGATACCCCTATTATACTATATAGTTATCAAATTTGTTCACTTTACCCACCTTTTTGTGAAACTCTCGGCTTTACATTCACAGTAGTAACTAACCTTTTCTGATCTGTAATAATTTGTGAATAAAACTTTGAATGCATTTAAATTTGGAGTTTGTTTCCTCATTTTACATTGATAAATATATTTTTTTGCTAGCAAGAACAGAGTATTTATTGCCTTGTCACCACTGTGAATGTCGCCAAATACAATAAATCTTTCAGATAAATTGATAGGTGTTGCAGTCTCATGTGTTATCCAGTCTGATAATTCTGCCCAGAAGCTAGTGCTTACAACACAATTATATAATAAGTGTTCCAATGTCTCCGGGTCTTCATTACACAAATCACAGGTATCCGATTGTTTTATTTTAATTCTATGAAGAAAGACATTTGTACCTAAAATCCGGTTAGTAATTCGATATTGGAACCACTGTAATTGTGTATCTCTTGTACAAACAAATGGCAACCCATGAATACGCCTCCACTCTGTATTAGTTATTACATACAGTTTCTCCCACTTTAATTCTGCAGTTGGCTTACTACATTTTTGCTTAACTAAGAGAGGATAGAAAGGTTTACAACTCTTAGAAAACTTTGTCAAAACTGAAATTTGGTAGGGTATCATGGGATACAACAGCCTGTATGAAATGTGCTTGAAGTTTCCGAGATACACTTTCACAGATTTACAAATACCAAAATATTCCAGGTAGTGGCCTTTAATACTATATCTTTCTGCAAATTCTTTATATGTAAATATATTACCTGTATCGTCTAGAAGGTCATTCATATAACGTATTCCAAGCCTATACCAATTTTCATAGAAGATAGGCTTATTATCGATCAAAATATTGTCATTCATCCAAATTGGTTGAGATAGAGCTTGTTCTACTGTTTCACATTTTAAAGTTTTCAAAAATATTGCCCATGCATCAAGGACATCTTTCCAGAAGGGGTTAGATAACTTCCTTTCAAACAGCTTTCTGGGGCCACATTCAGCTAAACAAAAAGTAACTTTCAGCTTTTTGTACAGTATATTATGATATGTTGAACTACTTATCAAAAGTCTTCTGAAACAAGCTATTTTAACTGATTTTTGGAATTCCTCAATGTCAATCATTTTTAGACCTCCTGCTTGATAATTTTGTATACTTTGTATGCGCTTCACCTTATCCATTCCTCTCCAGATAAAATTAAACAATACTTTTTTTAGTTTCTCAGTGAAGGATTTGGGGGGGTTGGGCAAGGTGAAAAGCAGATGATTTATTTTTGGGAGGGCTAGTGTTTTTACCACTGTAATTCTGCCTATTGTTGTCAGAAGTCTTTTATTCCAGTGACCTAAGAGTTTTTCAATTTCTTGCAGTTTATCGTTAAAATTTATCATGGTCATTTCCAAACGGTCTTCGCTGAATGTGACCCCCAAAAGTTTGAAAGAAGAGTTACACCACTCAAGTTTCACCTCTCCACAGAGTCTTTCCTCACTTCCCTTTTTACTTCCTAACCATATTACTTTTGTTTCAGCCAGATTAATTTTCAGACCTGAGAGCCGTGCAAATAAATCAAGAGTATTCAAACAGGCTTTCAAACATTCATTTGAGCCATCTAAAAGTAGACAAGTATCATCTGCATATTGACTTATTTTAAATGTATCATTTCCGATACTTATACCAGTGATGTTTGCATTGTTTCTAATTTGAAGGGCTAAAATTTCCGCACAGATGATAAACAGATAAGGGGATAGCGGATGACCCTGTCTACATCCTCTTTCAACTGGAAAAAATTCCGAAAGGACGCCGCATTGTGTGACTGAGGAAATTATATTATTATACAGTGATTTTATCCATTGTAGTATCGAGGGACCAAACTTAAAAAAACATAATGCTTTTTCCAAAAAGCTCCAAGAAATGCTATCAAATGCTTTTTCAAAGTCTATAAGGAGAAGTAAACCTGGGAGGTTTTCAGTTTCTAAGTATTCCATTATATCATACACCAAACGGATGTTGTCTCCTATATACCTACCCTGCATAAAACCTGTTTGATCTTCGTGGATAATTTTTGGCAAAACTTTTTTAATTCAGCAATACACAGGGAAGCAATTTTATATTGCACATTCAATAATGTTATCGGTCTCCAGTTTCCTAAATAAAATCTGGGTTTATCTCCCTTTGGGATACATGTAATGAGTCCTTGCCTTAAGTTCAGCAATGTTCATACAGTTTATTATCCCCAATGTTACATCATACCCAAGCTGGGGAGCCGCCCTGAGTATGTTCACAGCAAACAAATTGAAATATTAAACACCACGTTTTATTATTTAACGCGCCGTCACATTAGGTATAAGTGTTTACTGAGCTCAGGTCAACGATCAGCATGTAGAAATATAGAGTATATACGGCATGTTATGGTATTCATCAGTGCACGGGTGACGCGTTCAACCGATGGGGCGGTCGTTCAGCTTGGTAACGAAAAACGTAACATTGGTCACCCTCTCCACTATCCACTTGGTATTGAGGCGTTGTTTTTGGGCCCATTCCAAAGGATCCAAGGTGTCCAGTTTCTCCAGTATCGTCTCTAGCGACGCCCGGTTAATGATGGTTAACGGTTGGTCAAATACCAAGATGTTACTGCTCGGGTAAAAATATCGGACTTGGTCTGTATTCTTATGCTGCAGCACATAGCCAAACGCCAGATTCAACTTGAAGGCCGTAGCTTGGTCAATGAAGATGGCTTCCACGTAGCAGCGTAGACGGGTGAGGTTGGTCAGTCGGAAATTGTAGATATCTTGAATAGGGCGATGACGGTGGAAACAGTGCCGGATCATGGGCCAATGGCGCTGATAGATGTCACTCACTTGATGGTCTTCGTGTAACAGATCACTAGGAACATTTATGGGTTCGTCCTCGAAGTGTACTTTGCCATTCACGTCGTACAAAATCTGGCCCAAGGTCTTGTCGTCGGAATTTGACTGTTGAATTATGGCGACATCATCATCATCGGCCCTCGTGCGGAGTGGGAGTTCCCGCTGTCTCGATACTGGTGCCTAAGGGCTCCTCTACCTGCAATCGTGACTACGGAACAGGGTGTTGTGTGCGTTGGTGTCGCAGCAACTGACTGGTGAGTTTGAAATGCCGACCACATTCATCGCATGGACGCTTGGGTGGCCCATGAATTGAACGTTCATGGCGCTGTAAATGATCCGGGCGCTGAAACGACAGTGTACATATCGTACAGCTACACCGGGCGGTTCCGTCGTGCTTGGTAGCCTCATGGCGCCGCAAGTCGTGCAGACGAGTGAATGATTTTGAGCACGTAGTACAAGTAAACATCTTGGTGGTTGACAGAGTGCCTGATGAAACGGCCAGACCGCTTCCCTTTTATAGCACCCTAGCTGGTGATCTATTTTTAGCACACTCAGTTCAAGTACCTCCAAATCGAGGACCGCGATGTACTGGTGTACGACTGAGCCGCATTGCGCGCGCGTGTGTGTGTGTTTGTCCGTGCACAATGTCGAATTAAGCTCTCTTCGAAAACTTCCTCTCCTCGCATCAATATGCTCAGAACCATTCAATATAAACACAACCAAGAGACATCAACAACAACAGGCACATTGCGTAATACACGTTTTATTATCCGCACTCACACATACACGTAGGCGCCAGACCAGGTGTTCACGATTTGGCACGATGCCAGCTGGCACGGTGCCAAACCGCGACGTCAGCGAAGAATTTTTCCTTCGCGGAGCTGAGAGCCAGGTGTACGGCACGTGAGCCCACTCACACAGACACGTAGGCGCCAGACCAGGTGTTCACAGTTTGGCACGATGCCAGCTCAATATTTGTCATGTATTATACAATGATGAGGGACACACGTTCATTCCTATATTTCCAGACACCAACACCAACACTGCGCCCACCACACCACCATCAACAAGAGTATCTCTGATGACCCATATTTAACGGAAGTGACCTTTGGCCCATGCGTACCATTATAATCCGGTATTCTGCAAGAGCATTTGGACACCTGTTGACCTCAATAACTTGCATATGACCTCTGTTAGGTCACGTCCGCTTCCGCTCACGTGACCGGTGCTGACCTTTGACCCCTGCGCGCGCTAAGAATACCGGATAAAAACTAACAAACACCTCCCTTCACTGCCTTAAATGCCCGCTTTCGCTACTACTCTTACTGATTACGTCACCAATGACGTCACAGATGACGTGAACATTCCTCAAATGATGGTCTGCACCACGAGAACTACAAGATGACACCCCACACGACGCATCCGAACCAAGGATGTTCCATCTCTACCCCAAATGCCTTCCTCGACTGCTCCAAAATGCCACTTTCGCTACTCGTACTGATGACGTCACAAATGATGTGACAGATGCTGTGGACATCCCTCAAACCGTGGTCTCCATCCCAAAGGCTACAAGATGACACATCCCACGACACATTCGGACCAATAGTGGTCCATCTATACACCAAACACCTCCCTTCACTGCCCCAAAATTCCTCAAATGATGGTCTGCACCACGAAAACTACAAGATGACACCCCACATGACGCATTCGGACCAAGGATGGTCCATTTCTACACCAAATACCTTCCTCCACTGCCCCAGAATGACCACTTTCTTTACTACACCCGACTGCGCATGCGCAGATTGACGGGACTTGCAATAAAAAACACGTCATTCTGACTCTACCCCACAAAAGCTTCACTTTGACACCTCCCACCACCAATGGTCCTTATCGGCCCCAAAATGTCCATTTCCATGCTACGGCCTGCCTGCGCATACGTTGAATGACGATATTCCTACCCCACATGCACCCAGTCGGATGCTTCCTCACCCGTGCTTCACATTGATACCTGACTTGACTCTATCGGACCAATAGTGGCCCACCTAAACCCCGAAACGTCTATTTCGATTCCCTTTACCCACAATTCCCTGTCTGCACATGCGCAGAATGTCGGAAACGAACGACACACTTGTCCAGCCGGATGCTCCCTCACGGCTGCTTCACACTGATACCTCACTCGACTCCATCGGACCACGAGTGGCCCACCTAGATCCCGAAATGTATATTTCCATACACTTTGTCTACTGCGCAAGTGCAGAATGACGTCAGTACCACGTCACACTAGTCCAGGCGGATGCCTCCTCATGTATCCTTCACAACGATACCTCACTCGACCCCATCGGCCCATTAGTGACTCATCTAGACCCCAAAACGTTCCTTCCAATGCACTTTTCCCACAATACCCTGTCTGCGCATGCGCAGAATGTTGACAACGGCCGACACATTAGTCCAGCCGGATGCCCCCTCACATATGCTTCACATTAATACCTCATACGACTCCATCGGCCATTAGTGGCTCACCTAGCCCCCAAAACGTTCCTTCCAGTGCATTTTCTCCACAATTCCCTGTCCGCCCATGCGCAGAATGCCGAAAACGGCCGACACACTAGTCCAGGCGGATGCCCCCTCACATATGCTTCACATTGATACTTCATACGACTCCATCGGCTCATTAGTGGCTCACCTAGATCCCATAACGTATATTTCCATACCCTTTGTCTACTGCGCATGCGCAGAATGACGATATTCCTACCCCACATCCACTCAGTCGGATGCCCCCTCACATATGCTTCACATTAATACCTCGCTCGACCCCATCGATCCACTAAGGGTCCATCTAGACCCCAAAACGTCTATTTCCATGAACTTTGTCTACCGCGCATGCGCAGAATAACGATATTCCAACCCCACCCCCAGCCCATATGATGCTCCCTCAAATATGCTTCACAACGATACCTCACTCGACCCCATCGGCTCACTAGGGCCTCACCTAGACCCCAAAACGTCTATTTCCATACATTTTTCCAAAAATTCCCTGTCTGCGCATGCGCAGAATGTTGACAACGGCCGACACTCTATTCCAGGCGGATGCCCCCTCACATATGCTTCACATTGATACCTCATACGATTTCATCGGCTCATTAGTGGCTCACCTAGATCCTAAAATGTATATTTCCATACCCTTTTCTACTGCGCATGCGCAGAATGACGATACTCCTACCCCACATCCACCCAGTCGGATGCCCCCTCACATATGCTTCACATTGAGACCTCACTCGACCCCATCGGTTTACTAAGGGTCCATCTAGATCCCAAAACGTCTATTTCCATGCACTTTGTCTACCGCGCATGCGCAGAATGGCGATATTTCAACCCCGCACCCAGCCCGTCGGATGCTCCCTTGCGAATGCTTCACATCGATACCTCACTCTATCCAATCGGTCCACTATTGGCCCACCTAGACCCCAAAACGTCTATTCCCATATTCTTTTTAGGTATTCCCCGTATACATTAACATAGGAAGTGAACTCATGGGACTATTTTCTGCCCGCGGAGGCTTTCTTCCGCGACTGCATTACCACCAGACCACATCACCGCGGAAGAATTCGAGGTCAAAGGTCGCTGGAACTATAGCGGCCTTGCGGCCCAGAGGACAAAGGCCGTGAATGGCCGCTTCCTATACTTTAACCTGGAATCAAGGGCACCAAGAGTTACCTCCCTGGAAAAGGGGGTTTAAATGCCCTTTCTATACTGCTATCATGATACATATAGTCCTTTTTGAACCGCCTTAACAATGACCCGAATGACTCTCTAATGAATATAGTCATGTCACTGTAATATTACTATATCATTATGACTCTTATCTTCGGCTTCGAGCCACCTCAGCAATAAACCGAATGTCTTCCTAGTGAATATATTCATCTCTCAGCCACAAGCAGCAATCCATTGGTGTGGCATAGGGCGCGTGCACAAAGTTGTCAATACTTAACATTGGATGGGCCGGGATTGAAACTTGGCTTTTAACGATTTTCAGGGAAATGTTGAAGGTGAGATACCATGATGTTGTACATACAGCTCAAAGAAATGACATACATACCATTCTGATCTTAGGTAAAGCGGCTTATCGCCAGTTTTGTGATGGATTTATTCAATTTTTGTTGAACTGACGTTGAAGTATTACTATTGGCTTATTTTTCCTGTAAAATTGAACAGCCAGGTTATATATCTTGATGGTGCCCTGAGTTTACAAACTTCGGGGGGAGATACGTTCCTGATGGTGTATTTTACAGCCTACACAGCCAGAAAAAAGGGGATGGCCCATCACCCGTTAACGGGTATCAGACTTGATCAGACACGAGTTAGAGCCATCATCTTTAAATCAGCCTTTAAAAGGTGATGACATCTCAACAGCTCAACACCAATAAATGGTGTTGAGCTCAACCGACTTTAGAACCGAATTTAGACCGACACCGTATGTCTCCAACACCTTTTATTGGTGTTGGCCATTATTGGCAGTTATCAGTGAACACCAAAATATCGTGTTGAGCCATTTTCAACAGCCTTTATTGTTGTTGACCAACACAATTATTTGGTGTTCAGCTGGCCCCAATGCCGTTTTTAGTGTTCACATCGTCAACACCAGCTCTCAACACCAGAAACAGGTATTGGGTCAGCACCATTATTCTGACTGTGTTTACATAGTTTAATACATCTTAACAGTGATCAAGGAATAGCGTTGGAGACTTATTTGTACAATTGTTTGGCCAGTTTACCGTTTTATTTGGTAAAAGTTATAACAGCAGTTCAACTTTTGAGGATCAAAAAAGTTATTTCTGAAACTCGATCAAGATTCACAGCCAGTAAGGTAGGTAGGGATGACGCATCACCCTTTAATGGTGATCAAACCTGACCATCACCTTTAAAAGCTGATCAGTTAGAGCCATGACCTTTAAATGGTGATAGCCATCACCTTTTAATGGGGATGATTTTGCCTCACCACCCTTAAATAGAGATGACCTAAACTTACACTCATTTCTCATCACTCTTCGTCTTTAAAAGTGATCACAAAAAGGGTGATGGCTCTAACTCATCACCTTTTCGGGGTGATAGTTATCACATATTTTTCTGGCAGTGTTGATATATCAGGAGTATAAAGGAAGTGATCAATGTATGATTCTGGTCTATTGCACATTGAGAAACCTATACGTATATCTGTACGATGTTTTAGTTGGTTCGACTTTTACTTTCTTCAACTTTAAAGATTACAACTCAACAACAAAACCTCCGAGACACGATCAGGATTATATTCCTACGAAGTAGGCTACAGATCGCAAATTGTCCGGTAATGAGTCAGTGAGTCAGTCCATACGAGTCCTTTTGTCGGCAAAATAAGGAGAACCATTGGCATTAGAACCTTGATCTTTGGCATGAACGTGCATTAGGGCATTGTTACCAGCAAGTTCTGAGCTGACCGAATTCTGATGAATATTTGATTTATATTTTTTATTATTTATTGATAGCTCAGCGAGTGCACTATCATGCCCATTGGGAACCCTTGGCTGTATGTTTCATTGTATATATAACAGAGTACAAAACGTGATGGGATAATGAAATAGGAAATGCTAATTTTCCATCATTTGTTAGTGCATTTATCTACACTGCTATTACCAACTTGCAATTCTTAATACACACAATTCAGTATATTGTTATAGATATATGTAAACGTGGCCTTTAACGTGTATCCTATTTCACATCCAAACATTTCATCACAGACCAAATCATGCAGGCTTCAAATTTAGGTCAAATTGCCACTGATGATGAAATATCCTACATCAACCAATTAAGTCAACCTGGTGCAATAACCCAGCAGAACATAGAAAGATCTGGTATCATCCTTCAGATTAGCCTGTGAGCAACCATGATAAAATTTACTGAGGGTGAAACAAAGCCGTCCTGCAAGCCACCCAAGGAATTTATCAGCTTGTGTTGGGACATTTTGTTAGTATCATGTAAGTTGTTTAGTAGTTTACTCATTCAAATCTCCATACCATATTTTCTGTTATTCAACAGACAAATTTCTTTACTGGTTTTAATTGTTTAAGTTTTACTGGGTTTCAACTGCTACAGATAGTAACATAGCACTGATACTGTAGAAATGGGTAGTGTGAATTTAATTATTCCATGTTTAGTACAATTTGTTCACATGAATGGTGGAATGTCTGGACTCTCAAATGAAAGTGTGTTATACATGTACATAGCTCAGTCATGTCAGGTTTGAGGAACAAACATAGTTGCAATGAAGATATAACCAAATAAATTTCATGACAATTATTGAATCTAAGTAGGCCCCTACCTAACAAAATTAGCTTAATAACAAAGGCCTTCCTGGCGTAAATTGTTTTCTTTTGAGAGAGAATGGTATTTTCTGGGTTAAGAATTTCCTGTATAAATATAGGTTGTTCAAGGAGGCTTTGTTTTTGCCGCTGTTGCGTGCATCAAGGGTATGGAAACATGATATATGCACCCAGAGCCGTGATCTACAGCTGTATAAAACTCAACATCTGGCATTGACGGCATGTTTAAAGGGTCTTAATTTATTTTCTTTGGGTAGAATTTAACTAGATAAAGTAACTTTGATTGTACTTCTTGAATATTGACTATATATCACACTGGGATATAATTTAAACAAAAACATTACATGTGTAATTATGTCTAAATTTTCTTGTCATTTCAAATTTTGATTCCTTGATTAAGGGATACAGAATCACTGCCACGGAGTGTGTTGGTGTGTCACAGAATCACTGCCACAGAGTGTGTTGGTGTGTCACAGATTCACATCAGCACAGTAACTGGTAAACTATTCATTCAATCCCATCACTTTTAATCTTCAACAAAATATTCAATAGTGTTTTAATCGAAAATTTCTGGTGATTTTTGATGAAAATCTCTGGTGATTCTGACTTGGGCTGCATGTGCCCATCTTAATATAGGCAGGATTTCAACTTGGGGCGGGGGGGGGGGGGGGATTGCCAAGAGCTCAGTGCCTGTCCTAATGCCTACCTTACTTCGTAGGTCCTGTGACGCATAGTCACACTGCCATGTATAACGAGAATAAAAGGAAAATTTGAAACTAACGACAAATTCTGTTTGAATGTTCCTACGAACTAGGCTACAGACCGCAAATTGTCCGGTAATGAGTGAGTCAGTCAGTCAGTCCATCCGAATCCTTTCGTCGGCAAAATAAGGAGAACCTTTGACATTAGAACCTTGATTTTTGGCATGAACGTGCATTAGGGCATTGTTACGAGCAATTTCTGAGCTGACCGAATTCTGATGAAAATTTGATTTATAGTTATTTTTATGATTTATTGATGGCTCAGCGAGTGCACCGTCATGCCCATCGGGAACCCTTGGCTGTAAGTTTCACTGTGACTTTTGAAGGTTCTCTGATACGGCATATCACGACACACCGGTTCTGGTAAAATCAGCGAAGTTAAGCGACTTTGAGCCCGGTCAAGACTTTGTGTGAACGGAGCCCATTTAACCAATGGATAAATGGGTGAATTCAGTCTAATAGACGAAGGTCCCAATCTGAATGCGCAAGCTGATGCAATAAGCATAGTAATGAAAACGTACATTTATCTTCTGTCACATGAGCAGGACAGGACGTCACAGGACCTACGAAGTACAGTAGGCATTAGGACTCGAACGCGAACTGAACTCTTGGAAATCCCCACCCTCAGTTGAAATCCTGCCTATATTAAGATGGGCACCGCCCAAGTCAGAATCGCCAGTGATTTTCATCAAAAATCACCAGAAATTTTCATCAAAAGTAGGCCAGCTCAGAACTTGTTGGTAACAGTCTCCTAATGCGCCTTCATTCCAAAAATAAATAACGATCGCCGATTTAATTTTACAATTTTTTAATTAAAGGAAACAGATTGGATAATATAGGTTCAGTAGATTTCAAGCTTTACGTGTGAAAATACATTTACATCTCTTTAATGGTTTTCAGTGCCCTTGTCCAGGATCAAAACAACTTTTTGAATCACATTATTTTCCCAACAATACAACAAATTTTTATATATAGTACTACATTGTATAGTAGAAAGGTAGCATTTATGTAGTTTACGGTAATTCAACTCAAGACCAACACCCTCTATGCACAAGATAATAATGATTCTGTGTCATTCTCCTGAGCATAACCGGTACAAAGACGAATAAATAGCGTCTCTACATCACGTTGTTATCTAGATATATGAGACAACACGTTTTGGGTATCGGCAATCTGATGAATGTACTATTCCGGTTTTCTTGTTTCACATTATATTCTATGTCGGATGATCGGTGATTTTCTTCATTGATAAATGTTAAACCACCTCAGCTTCGTTGTGTGAATCGGAATTGCATTGCTGTGACACACCACCACACTCCGTGGCAGAGATTCTGTACCCCCTAATCAAGGAGTCAAAACGGATCAAGATTTGAAATGACAAGAAAAATTTAGACATATTTTGTTTACCATGTAATTTTTTGTTCAAATTATATCAAAGTCTGATACATAGTCAATATTCAATAGGTACAAAAAACCCCCAAAGTATGTCCTCATATTTTCACATCCATGCCAAGACATACTGCATTGAAAAGGGTCCATTTAGCCTACCCTGTTTTATCGCTCTGATCAGCAAATGGCGGGGTCATATTTCTGCTGTTAAAATTGTATTTCCCTCCAAAGTCTTAACCCTTGAATCCAAGTCACACACTCTCTGATGCAAAGTAATGATTGTCCTAACTATCCGATTAGCACATTATGAACATGTCTTTGGTCATAGTCATGATAGTGTACATGTCATAACTCACATCAATGTTTTCTGCTATATTATTTCAATGATATTGTTTAACAATTTAAGTTATGCAAACAGCGCTGATTGAGGGTATATGCAGTAGGCCTATGCTGTCGGGCAATTGTGAACTTGTCCCAGATGCACGTTAACATTAACCTCAGTAATAGGGCCATGTGGCATACAGTGGAATGTGGATCAATGACAGGGTATTTTTAGCCGGACAGGACTCGGTGGTGGTAACTGATACTCATTAAATGCGATAAAACGCTGGAGCAAAACGGACCACAGTTTTCTTGGCATGATGATCAAAGTTACTTTATCTAGTTAAATTCTACCCAAAGAAAATAAATTAAGACCCTTTAAACAGCCGTATTGTCTTTATTTCACCCTCAGTAAACTTTTATCATTGTTGCTCACACAGACTAATCTGAAGGATGATACCACATCTTTCTTTCTTCTGCTGGGTTATTGTACCAGGCTGACTTAATTGATTGATGTAGGATATTTCACCATCAGTGGGTAATTTAACCTGAATTTGAAGCCTGATGTGGTCAATGATGAAATGTTTGGATGTGGAATAGGATACACGTTAAAGGCTACAGTTTACATATATCTATAACAATATACTGAAGTGTTAATTATAAATCTAATATTAATCAGAATTATTTCAGCTCAGAACTTGCTGTTAACAATGCCCTAATGCACGTTCATGCCAAAAATCAAGGTTCTAATGTCAACGGTTCTCCTTATTTTGCCGACGAAAGGATTCGGATGGACTGACTCACTGACTCATTACCGGACAATTTGCGATCTGCAGCCTACTTCGTAGGAATATGTCTTTTAAATTTACCACTGTGCTATCCGACATCCGCGCATTAAAGACGTTCGGGCTATAGCACTATCACTATTTTACATCCACCATATACACGATTGTGACAGAGGCTGTACGGAATAACCAGTGACCTATTTACCGCAATGTATTTCTCGGAAATACCAAATTTCCTCGAACTAGCACAGGCCTTCTATTTTTATGCAGATTGAGTCGTATTTGTGATGCACTAAAAAGGGGGCAAAACGATGAATGTATTTATACCTCACTGCATGTACAAGGAAACATTACAATACAGACAAAATACAATTCACAAGTGCACACTTGTGAACTCTTATCAGAGTTATGAGATGCAACATTCATCAATATTACGTTTTATATGTTAACTGATATACAACATGGCAGTGTGACTAACGTCACAGGACCTACGAAGTACAGTAGGCATTAGGACTCGAACGCGAACTGAACTCTTGGAAATCCCCACCCCCAGTTGAAATCCTGCCTATATTAAGATGGGCACCGCCCAAGTCAGAATCGCCAGTGATTTTCATCAAAATCACCAGAAATTTTCATCAAAAGTAGGTCAGCTCAGAACTTGTTGGTAACAGTCTCCTAATGCGCCTTCATTCCAAAATAAATAACGATCGCCGATTTAATTTTACAATTGTTTAATTAAAGGAAACAGATTGAATAATATGGGTTCAGTAGATTTCAAGCTTTACGTGTGAAAATACATTTACATCTCTTTAATGGTTTTCAGTGCCCTTGTACAGGATCAAAACAACTTTTTGAATCACCGTATTTTCCCAACAATACAACAAATTTTTATATATAGTACTATAGTAGAAAGGTAGCATTTATGTAGTTTACGGTAATTCAACTCAAGACCAACACCTCTGCACAAGATAATAATGATTCTATGTCATTCTCCTGAACATAACCGGTACAAAGACGAATAAATAGCGTCTCTACATCACGTTGTTATCTAGATATATGAGACAACACATTTTGGGCATCGGCAATCTGATGAATGTACTATTCCGGTTTTCTTGTTTTCACATTATATTCTATGGCGGTTGATCGGTGATTTTCTTCATTGATAAACGTTAAACCACCTAGCTTTAACTAATTCTGCTAGGCTGTCTTCATTCAGACTGTACAGCCTACACAGTCAACAGAAAATACACCGCACATTCTTGTACTCCCAGCCTTATCACATTTGATGGCAAGTTTAGCGGGCTGTTTAATGTCTAAGCTAGGAAATGTTCCAGGGTAGTTGACAGGCATGCAATAATATACTATAGTATCTGCTATACAGGACACCGACCACTGTAATTTGATGTGACAAGCAGCACGAGTAGAAACCAGCCTTATCTCAGTGGGCTTGGATATAAATCACTGTTGAAAACCACAAGGCTCGGATAGAGCCTCTCTCTGTGTTTGTTCCAAGGAGTATACAGTATTTTTACTCTGCAAAGTTTAGGACCTCTCACTGTGCCAGTCATCCAACACACACAGCTGGTTGGTGTTATCTCCGTGCCAGGGAAAAGCTGGGACTATTAGTGACAAGTGACAAGCCTTAATGACTTTTAAATCCACTGATAAGGAGGTCCCCTGGCTTCATGTTCATAAAAGGAACATGATACTGTTAAAGGCCACATGGATGGTATGTATCTATAACAATATACTGAAGTGTTAATTATAAATCTAATTTTAATCAGAATTATTTCAGATCAGAACTTGCTGGTAACAATGCCCTAATGCACGTTCATGCCAAAATCAAGGTTCTAATGTCAACGGTTCTCCTTATTTTGCCGACGAAAGGATTCGGATGGACTGACTGACTGACTCACTCACTCATTACCGGACAATTTGCGATCTGTAGCCTACTTCGTAGGAATACGTTCTAGAATAGCAAAAGAAAGGATATGTGACGACAATACGGGAATAACTCTCTTGTGTGTGAAGGTAATCAAGCTGATTTTTTTTTCAATCCAAAACCTGCCAAATCATATGTTTCTAGGAGTTTACATACTGAAATATCAGTCTCGAAAAAATTGCGATGCTCCGTTGTATAAAAATGGAGATACGGTTGTTTAAAACGTGCTCCTCGGCCTGATTTGTTATTTTTGAGGCATTTACAGTGATGGTTTTCTCTTACAACAAAAATATGACACCTCAAACCAAAACAATTTTGTCACACAATATATTAGGAAATTTGTTTATTGGAAAGAACCACGAATGGTTTTGGTCTGAGGTGTCATATTTTTGCTACAGGAGAAAATCATTCACGAAAATACCCCCAAAATACCCAAATAAGCCCGGGAGCACATTTTGATCAATCATATTTCTATTTTTATGCAACTGAACATCTGAGTTTTTTCGAAGGGGATATTTCAGTGTGTAATCTTCAAGAAAAATGTTGTTTGGCAGGCTTTGGAGTGCAAAAGAAATCGGCTTTATTACCGTCACACACAAAGGAGTTTTTTGTATGCAAACGTAAATATCCTTTAGCTCTTTTGACACTGCATAATGTCCCTGTTTGACATGGTGGACATGCCATCACTCAAGAGTGCAAACATTTCAAAGCGGGCATCGTCTTTTATTTCATCATAAGCGGGACGTTCCACTATTACATGTACCCCATCAACGAAATTTTGGCATATTGGACATATTCTTTCTACGATTTCCAAATTCTCATACCAACACGTTTGCAATCTTATTTGAGCGACCCCAAGTCTAAACTTCGACATAGAACTTCTTTGCTTCTTTGACATAACCTTTGTTCCACAGAGTTCCAGCTGGAACGTCGTTTTGAGATTTTTGTATGATGTAAGCTTACTAGTATCTTTACTTTACGAGTATATGTCTCCAAACTTGGAAAAAACTTATTTACCTCAGCATATACTTAAATGCTATGTTTTACAGCCGGGTCTCGCCTTATTAATTATAGTCCATTTGAATATTTTTCAATTGATACTTGGGTAAGTCATCAACGTACATCTGACCCACTGACCCATGATCACTTTCCACCGTCTTACATACATATAAGGGTCCCAGCCCATACCCCGTTCACATCAGTGTTAGGGGAATTTCTACTTAACTGAAGAAAAAATTGAGTTAGGTTCGATGTTGGACGGAATATATTTGAGAGGATTCGGAATGTCCCCATATGGATGACCGTAAAGTAATCACGGGCACAACTATATTATCATACAACTTAGTAAAATCATGATAATATAGCCCACCAAAACGTTTACACTTATAGATTAGCTATAACCAGGAGTTCGGTACGCGTCGGAGTCCTAATGCCCACCCTACTTCGTAGGTCCTGTGACGTTAGTCACACTGCCATGTCACGCTTGGATACTTCGATATAATTTAAACAAAAAATTACATGTGTAAACAAACAAAATTTCTTGTCATTTCAATTTTGATTCCTTGATTAGGGGAAACAGAATCACTGCCACGGAGTGTGTTGGTGTGTCACAGCAATGCAATTCCGACTCACACAACGAAGCTGGGGTGGTTTAACGTTTATCAATGAAGAATATAATGTGAAACAAGAAAACCGGAATAGTACATTCATCAGACTGTCGATACCCAAAATGTGTTATCTCATATATCTAGATAACAACGTGATGTAGAGACGCTATTTATTCGTCTTTGTACCGGTTATGCTCAGGAGAATGACATAGAATCATTATTATCTTGTGCAGAGAAGGTGTTGGTCTTGAGTTGAATTACCGTAAACTACATAAATGCTACCTTTCTACTATAGTACTACTATATATAAAAATTTGTTGTATTGTTGGAAAATAATGAGATTTAAAACGTTGTTTTGATCCTGGACAAGGGCACTGAAAGCCATTAAAGAGATGTAAATGTAGTTTCACACGTATAGCCTGAAATCTACTGAACATTTTATTATTCAATCTGTTTCCTTTAGTTAAAAAATTGTAAAATTAAATCGGCGATCGTTATTTATTTTTGGAATGAAGGCGCATTAGGAGACTGTTAGCAACAAGTTCTGAGCTGACCTACTTTTGATGAAAATTTCTGGTGATTTTTGATGAAAATCACTGGCGATTCTGACTTGGGTGGTGACCATCTTAATATAGGCAGGATTTCAACTGGGGGTGGGGATTTCCAAGAGTTCAGTTCGCGTTCGAGTTCTAATGCGTACTCTACTTCGTAGGTCCTGTGACGTTAGTCACACTGCTCATGTATGTACAAGAGAACTAAATTGTTCCCTGGTGGTCAGATCCCCGGTCCCCTGGTGGTCAGATCCCCGGTCCCCTGGTGGCCAGATCCTCGGTCCCCTGGTGGTCACATCCCCGGTCCCCTGGTGGTCACATCCCCGGTCTCCTGGTGGTCAGAATCCCTGGTCCCCTGGTAGTCAGATCCCCGGTCCCCTGGTGGTCAGATCCCCGGTCCCCTGGTGGTCAGATCCCCGGTCCCCTGGTGGTCAGATTCCCGGTCCCCTGGTGGTCAGATCCCCTGTCCCCTGGTGGTCAGATCCCCTGTTCCCTGGTGGTCAGATCCCCTGTCCCCTGGTGGTCAGATCCCCTGTCCCCTGGTGGTTAGATCCCCTGTCCCTTGTGGTCAGATCCCCGGTCCCCTGGTGATCAGATCCCCGGTCCCCTGGTGGTCAGATCCCCGGTCCCCTGTGGTCAGATCCCCGGTCCCCTGGCTCCAAGTGCATCACATTAATCATCATTTCACTAACAAATCTCTTTCGCCACAAATTATCCATATGTGAGTGTGTGACTCAACGAGTGAGTGAGTGAGTGAGTGAGTGAATAAGTGAGTAAACATGACTATTCCTACGAAGTAGGCTCTCATTTGCAAATTGTCCGGTAATGAGTAAGTGAACCCATCCGAATCCTTTCGTCGGCAAAGTAAGGAGAACCGTTGACATTAGAACCTTGATTTTTGGCATGAATGAGCATTAGGGGACGGTTACCAGCAAGTTCTGAGCTGGCTTACTTTTGATGACAGTTTCTGGTGATTTTGATGAAAATCTCTGGTGATTCTGACTTGGGCTGTGCCCATCTTAATATAGGCAAGATTTCAACTTGGGGTGTGGGGGATTTCCATGAATTCAGTTCGCGTTGGAGTCCTGGTACCTGTCCTACTTCGTAGATCTTGTGACGTTAGTCACACTGCCATGTCTTTGCAGCCTAAATTTCCGTTCCATGCCATGCAGTGAACTCCACGTACATCTTTCTTGGAAGTGATTCCGGATCCCAGGGTAACATATTGTAAAATATCGAATGAGATAATGAAGGTTTTAGGCTCATTTATATTTTGATTAGGTTATTATATAGAAAATCATATAGGTATCTAAATCAGTTTTGGAAAGTTTATTGTAATGTCAATTCACGGGTTTTAGTCGGTACGTGTATATACAGTACAGTATATTAGAGTTGGGGGCGTATCACTAAATCAAATAGAAGCTGGGAAACTGACCCGTTCTATGCATTTGAAGTGGTCGAGGAAAACACTGACCATTAAAGATAAGCTGATAATTGGTGTCTGGTAGAGCAAGAGATTTGGCACTTCAGATTTAATTGATACTGAAATATAACTTGATTTGTGGTGTGTGTTAGAGAGAGACATTTACTATAAATTGTCTTCCATTTAATATAATATACATGTATGCTATTTGAATCATTTTGGTTAAACAGCCTGTATCATGCAGTGTAAGCAGAGCTCAAGTGTCATTCCCGTAGATCCCTAATTAAGTGTTTGAATTGTGAGAAACTAGAGATTAGACCAAGCCTATGTGAAGTGTTTCGTTTACTCGACTGTATAAAACCGTGGTGTATAGTATACTGGTTAGACTTTTAACATCTGGGTCTCCTGAGACAGTTGGTGTTCTGTCTCAGAAGTCATATAACATCATGACTTGATATATAGACTGTACGATCTGTCTACAAGAACTTTGATTGTGACCTACTGCTGGTTATTGTTTCAATTGCGTATACTTGTATTATTGGAACTTGGAGGATTGAATAAAATCAATCTCGGCTTCATCATCGAGTTTTCTTGCGTGATATTTCCATCTAGAGCAACACTAGATCTTACCCACAGCAGTCGTTTTACGGTTATGAGAAAAATGATCCATTGAGTGACGACGCTAGCCGAAACAACAAAAGAAGAAAACTCATTAAAATTTCTCATTGGCGCCCAATCCGTGGGGCAGGAAAAAAGATGACGGAGCCGGTCAGAGTATGGCTGGATGAGTGTCAGCATGCCGTTCAAGCTCCCCAAGATGTGGCCATCGTGTTACGCCCCTCGGACTTCTCAACGTTTCTCCAATCTACCATCATGTAGTTCTTGTGAACTTTGACAGCGTGCTGCAAACGATTGCGTTTGGCACTTTGTGTTTCAAAATAGGTGAAAATGGGCCTATGGAATGTGCTGTTGATTTGACGCAGAACTGTAGGACGGTGCTGGATTACGGCGGAGATGTCATGGAGATGATATGGGCTACGCCAGCAGTGATCGACCAAAGGGAGATGTCACGACACAGACCGGTGCCAACCACGCCTGGCACCCAACGGACAGACAGACGAGGAGCCATGTTCCACGCTCACCGACTGATTGATGACGTGTCCAGTCCCATCATCGACAGTGACGGACGAAACTAAAATGTGTATTTTCATATTACCTTCTGTGTGTAGTCAATGCAGTATTTCGACCCAAGCACTGTTCCTTCCTATAACAGCGACATGTTTCTCTTCTTTCTTGGTGACGTGACAGCGTGTATCAGAAACCTCTGGACCGAGTCCATTCCATGGAACAATATATACAGGTACAGTTTGATTCATTTCATTTAACAGGTAAATGGCCGTAGTGATTGAAAAATAACTGTGTTGTGATATATTCTCTGCCTGGACTTCCCTGAACTTTCTGCCTGACGTTGTGAAGTTCCCACTGATTGACAATAGAACGTGTGATGAACAGTATGTAATTTACAGGAATGGGTCATGCCCTTACGAACTCAAAGACATTATACTCTGATAACTTTTCTTGGAACATTTTGGACTGAATCCTCAATCAGGTTGGTAACATGTATTGAACAATCATGTTATATATGCCATAATCGTGCCTTATATGAATTGTTGACACATCTCGTATATTGTGCATGTTTTGTTTAAGTATGGATAATACTGCATGCCCAATGGTGAAATTGGTAGATTATATGAATTCCTTTGTGACTGGTAAATTTAGTAAATTGCAGATTGATAAATCTAGCCTCTGAAGCTTGTACGATAATATTGTGAAGTAGTTCCACAATGATTTTTATGTTATTAGGATGTTATCGCGATTAGTTGCCATAAATTAGTTAGCGGGTAGGCTAAAACACGTAACGTAATATTGGCTAAATAGAACTAGAATTATCGCGTGCATGATCGACAGGTCCTAAGATTCACTGAGTACATGTAAGTACTAGTGGTTTGGAGTAGATACTATGGAAGCCTGTTCGTATTCATTGACGAACCTTCATAATTCCCGATTCGGCTATGAGAGCCTGGATGTCGTGAAGTTTTGTGATTAGTTGTTTATTTTGGATCCTCAGATATAAGTCTAAGATAGTGGATGACAAATTGGTTTCAATTAACGCGTATTGACAACTTAGTTAAGTGTCATGCATATTAGATCCAGGTCAACCATGAATTTCTAGCTTTCGTTGTGAGTAACACGTAAAGTCCAAATGTTAATATTTGCGGATGGAGTACGATATATTACACTAGCACAGGCGATGCTAGAGAAATCCGATACTTGAGTGACAGTTATGGAAGACTGTTTGAGACATAACCACAGAATAATGGTGTCTGTGGTGAATATTTTTTTTTGTGTTTGTTGCAACAATGTTGAGATACCCGTAGTGGTATGAGTTGAATAATGCGCGTTGTTATTTTGTTTGTTAGGGTCAACATAAACAGTGTTAACGTTATGATCAGTTGCAAACGTTGAGTGGTTAACGAAAAGTTTTGATTGAGCATAGGTGCAAAGGAGTCTTTCATTTTTGACTAACAATAGTTTGACCTAGCCTTGTGATGAATAACTGAATTTTGTTCAGACGTGGAATCAAATTTTGATTCAGGGCGTGATGCGGCCCATGCCTGTAGAGATGCCGCTGTGCGTGATTAAGGTTTGAAAACTAAAGAATCGGCAAGCGATGAGATTTTGACACGCTAGATACATGTAAGCGAGGTGATAAATAGTCGACTAGTGGTGGAAGATACGATATCGTTCTGATTTAACTTTTGAGGGTGCTCAGATTGAGTCTGTAAGGATATTAAATGACGAGCTGGTAAAATTAACGAGCAATAGCGATTTATTTCAATTGCATTACGTATTGTATCCAGACTGTATGCCAATATGTCTAGACTTCCGAATGAGTAAAATTACCCCTTGGAATGAGTTAAAGAGAGAATCCTGACAGGCAGTTGTCAGTTGAAGTGACGTAGCTACATATTAGTTTTGTCCCAGGTCCGGCCGGCCTGTGGATTTGATTTTCCCCAATCTTCGGTTGACATTATATTGGAAAGCTGAGTTGAATGTCATTCTGCGGAATGGACATTTAACTTCCGGTAGGGAGGGTATGTGAAATTTCAAGTGAATGTTAGAAGAGTTCACCCTGAAAAGCATTTATTTGGTTTCATATTTCCCTGACCATCCTTTTAATGGCTTATTTTTTTACCTAGTAGTGATTCATGATTTGATAATTTTGCTTTTGTTGTTTTGCCAATATAACATTTGGAACATGTCAATTGATTTTTTCATTTTTTTATTCTTTGGTATCCGATATATCCATTTTTGATTTTTAAATTATAACCGTTCTATTATAATTCCTTTTTCTCCTGCACGATGCCATATGATATTTGCTATATATTGATTGATAGTATATGAGTTAATTGTTTTTGGGATAACTAACAATTAACTTGTGGTAACGGAGGTATGCAAAATATCGAATGAGATATTGAAGGTTTTAGGCTCATTTATATTTTGATCAGGTTATTATATAGAAAATCATATAGATATCTAAATCAGTTTTGGAAAGTTTATTGTAATGTCAATTCACGAGTTTTAGTCGGTACGTGCATATACAGTACAGCTGGGAAACTGACCGGTTCTATGCATTTGAAGTGGTCGAGGAAAACACTGACCATTAAAGATAAGCTGATAATTGGTGTCTGGTAGAGCAAGAGATTTGGCACTTCAGATTTAATTGATACTGAAATATAACTTGATGTGTGCTGTGTGTTAGAGAGAGGCATTTACTATAAATTGTCTTCCATTTAATATAATATACATGTATGCTATTTGAATCATTTTGGTTAAACAGCCTGTATCATGTAGTGTAAGCAGAACTCAAGTGTCATTCCGGTAGATCCCTAATGAAGTGTTTGAATTGTGAGAAACTAGAGATTAGACCAAGCCTATGTGAAGTGTTTCGTTTACTCGACTGTATAAAACCGTGGTGTATAGTACACTGGTTCGACTTTTAACATCTGGGTCTCCTGAGACAGTTGGTGTTCTGTCTCAGAAGTCATATAACATCATGACTTGATATATAGACTGTACGATCTGTCTACAAGAACTTTGATTGTGACCTACTGCTGGTTATTGTTTCAATTGCGTATACTTGTATTATTGGAACTTGGAGGATTGAATAAAATCAATCTCGGCTTCATCATCGAGTTTTCTTGCGTGATATTTCCATCTAGAGCAACACTAGATCTTACCCACAGCAGTCGTTTTACGGTTATGAGAAAAATGATCCATTGAGTGACGACGCTAGCCGAAACAACAAAAGAAGAAAACTCATTAAAATTTCTCATTGGCGCCCAACACGTGGGGCAGGAAAAAAGATGACGGAGCCGGTCAGAGTATGGCTGGATGAGTGTCAGCATGCCGTTCAAGCTCCCCAAGATGTGGCCATCGTGTTACGCCCCTCGGACTTCTCAACGTTTCTCCAATCTACCATCATGTAGTTCTTGTGAACTTTGACAGTGTGCTGCAAACGATTGCGTTTGGCACTTTGTGTTTCAAAATAGGTGAAAATGGGCCTATGGAATGTGCTGTTGATTTGGCGCAGAACTGTAGGACGGTGCTGGATTACGGCGGAGATGTCATGGAGATGATATGGGCTACGCCAGCAGTGATCGACCAAAGGGAGATGTCACGACACAGACCGGTGCCAACCACGCCTGGCACCCAACGGACAGACAGACGAGGAGCCATGTTCCACGCTCACCGACTGATTGATGACGTGTCCAGTCCCATCATCGACAGTGACGGACGAAACTAAAATGTGTATTTTCATATTACCTTCTGTGTGTAGTCAATGCAGTATTTCGACCCAAGCACTGTTCCTTCCTATAACAGCGACATGTTTCTCTTCTTTCTTGGTGACGTGACAGCGTGTATCAGAAACCTCTGGACCGAGTCCATTCCATGGAACAATATATACAGGTACAGTTTGATTCATTTCATTTAACAGGTAAATGGCCGTAGTCATTGAAAAGTAACTGTGTTGTGATATATTCTCTGCCTGGACTTCCCTGAACTTTCTGCCTGACGTTGTGAAGTTCCCACTGATTGACAATAGAACGTGTGATGAACAGTATGTAATTTACAGGAATGGGTCATGCCCTTACGAACTCAAAGACATCATACTCTGATAACTTTTCTTTGAACATTTTGGACTGAATCCTCAATCAGGTTGGTAACATGTATTGAACAATCATGTTATATATATGCCATAATCGTGCCTTATATGAATTGTTGACATCTCTCGTATATTGTGCATGTTTTGTTTAAGTATGGATAATACTGCATGCCCAATGGTGAAATTGGTAGATTATATGAATTCCTTTGTGACTGGTAAATTTAGTAAATTGCAGGTTGATAAATCTAGCCTCTGAAGTTTGTACGATAATATTGTGAAGTAGTTCCACAATGATTTTTATGTTATTAGGATGTTATCGCGATTAGTTGCCATAAATGAGTTAGCGGGTAGGCTAAAACACGTAACGTAATATTGGCTAAATAGAACTAGAATTATCGCGTGCATGATCGACAGGTCCTAAGATTCACTGAGTACATGTAAGTACAAGTGGTTTGGAGTAGATACTATGGAAGCCTGGTCGTATTCATTGACGAACCTTCATAATTCCCGATTCGGCTATGAGAGCCTGGATGTCGTGAAGTTTTGTGATTAGTTGTTTATTTTGGATCCTCAGATATAAGTCTAAGATAGTGGATGACAAATTGGTTTCAATTAACGCGTATTGACAACTTAGTTAAGTGTCATGCATATTAGATCCAGGTCAACCATGAATTTCTAGCTTTCGTTGTGAGTAACACGTAAAGTCCAAATGTTAATATTTGCGGATGGAGTACGATATATTACACTAGCACAGGCGATGCTAGAGAAATCCGATACTTGAGTGACAGTTATGGAAGACTGTTTGAGACATAACCACACAATAATGGTGTCTGTGGTGAATATTTTTTTTGTGTTTGTTGCAACAATGTTGAGATACCCGTAGTGGTATGAGTTGAATAATGCGCGTTGTTATTTTGTTACATAAACAGTGTTAACGTTATGATCAGTTGCAAACGTTGAGTGGTTAACGAAAAGTTTTGATTGAGCATAGGTGCAAAGGAGTCTTTCATTTTTGACTAACAATAGTTTGACCTAGCCTTGTGATGAATAACTGAATTTTGTTCAGACGTGGAATCAAATTTTGATTCAGGGCGTGATGCGGCCCATGCCTGTAGAGATGCCGCTGTGCGTGATTAAGGTTTGAAAACTAAAGAATCGGCAAGCGATGAGATTTTGAGACGCTAGATAAATGTAAGCGAGGTGATAAATAGTCGACTAGTGGTGGAAGATACGATATCGTTCTGATTTAACTTTTGAGGGTGCTCAGATTGAGTAACATTACCCCTTGGAATGAGTTAAAGAGAGAATCCTGACAGGCAGTTGTCAGTTGAAGTGACGTAGCTACATATTAGTTTTGTCCCAGGTCCGGCCGGCCTGTGGATTTGATTTTCCCCAACCTTCGGTTGACATTATATTGGAAAGCTGAGTTGAATGTCATTCTGCGGAATGGACATTTAACTTCCGGTAGGGAGGGTATGTGAAATTTCAAGTGAATGTTAGAAGAGTTCACCCTGAAAAGCATTTATTTGGTTTCATATTTCCCTGACCATCCTTTTAATGGCTTATTTTTTTACCTAGTAGTGATTCATGATTTGATAATTTTGCTTTTGTTGTTTTGCCAATATAACATTTGGAACATGTCAATTGATTTTTTCATTTTTTTATTCTTTGGTATCCGATATATCCATTTTTGATTTTTAAATTATAACCGTTCTATTATAATTCCTTTTTCTCCTGCACGATGCCATATGATATTTGCTATATATTGATTGATAGTATATGAGTTAATTGTTTTTGGGATAACTAACAATTAACTTGTGGTAACGGAGGTATGCAAAATATCGAATGAGATATTGAAGGTTTTAGGCTCATTTATATTTTGATCAGGTTATTATATAGAAAATCATATAGATATCTAAATCAGTTTTGGAAAGTTTATTGTAATGTCAATTCACGAGTTTTAGTCGGTACGTGCATATACAGTACAGCTGGGAAACTGACCGGTTCTATGCATTTGAAGTGGTCGAGGAAAACACTGACCATTAAAGATAAGCTGATAATTGGTGTCTGGTAGAGCAAGAGATTTGGCACTTCAGATTTAATTGATACTGAAATATAACTTGATGTGTGCTGTGTGTTAGAGAGAGGCATTTACTATAAATTGTCTTCCATTTAATATAATATACATGTATGCTATTTGAATCATTTTGGTTAAACAGCCTGTATCATGTAGTGTAAGCAGAACTCAAGTGTCATTCCGGTAGATCCCTAATGAAGTGTTTGAATTGTGAGAAACTAGAGATTAGACCAAGCCTATGTGAAGTGTTTCGTTTACTCGACTGTATAAAACCGTGGTGTATAGTACACTGGTTCGACTTTTAACATCTGGGTCTCCTGAGACAGTTGGTGTTCTGTCTCAGAAGTCATATAACATCATGACTTGATATATAGACTGTACGATCTGTCTACAAGAACTTTGATTGTGACCTACTGCTGGTTATTGTTTCAATTGCGTATACTTGTATTATTGGAACTTGGAGGATTGAATAAAATCAATCTCGGCTTCATCATCGAGTTTTCTTGCGTGATATTTCCATCTAGAGCAACACTAGATCTTACCCACAGCAGTCGTTTTACGGTTATGAGAAAAATGATCCATTGAGTGACGACGCTAGCCGAAACAACAAAAGAAGAAAACTCATTAAAATTTCTCATTGGCGCCCAACACGTGGGGCAGGAAAAAAGATGACGGAGCCGGTCAGAGTATGGCTGGATGAGTGTCAGCATGCCGTTCAAGCTCCCCAAGATGTGGCCATCGTGTTACGCCCCTCGGACTTCTCAACGTTTCTCCAATCTACCATCATGTAGTTCTTGTGAACTTTGACAGTGTGCTGCAAACGATTGCGTTTGGCACTTTGTGTTTCAAAATAGGTGAAAATGGGCCTATGGAATGTGCTGTTGATTTGGCGCAGAACTGTAGGACGGTGCTGGATTACGGCGGAGATGTCATGGAGATGATATGGGCTACGCCAGCAGTGATCGACCAAAGGGAGATGTCACGACACAGACCGGTGCCAACCACGCCTGGCACCCAACGGACAGACAGACGAGGAGCCATGTTCCACGCTCACCGACTGATTGATGACGTGTCCAGTCCCATCATCGACAGTGACGGACGAAACTAAAATGTGTATTTTCATATTACCTTCTGTGTGTAGTCAATGCAGTATTTCGACCCAAGCACTGTTCCTTCCTATAACAGCGACATGTTTCTCTTCTTTCTTGGTGACGTGACAGCGTGTATCAGAAACCTCTGGACCGAGTCCATTCCATGGAACAATATATACAGGTACAGTTTGATTCATTTCATTTAACAGGTAAATGGCCGTAGTCATTGAAAAGTAACTGTGTTGTGATATATTCTCTGCCTGGACTTCCCTGAACTTTCTGCCTGACGTTGTGAAGTTCCCACTGATTGACAATAGAACGTGTGATGAACAGTATGTAATTTACAGGAATGGGTCATGCCCTTACGAACTCAAAGACATCATACTCTGATAACTTTTCTTTGAACATTTTGGACTGAATCCTCAATCAGGTTGGTAACATGTATTGAACAATCATGTTATATATATGCCATAATCGTGCCTTATATGAATTGTTGACATCTCTCGTATATTGTGCATGTTTTGTTTAAGTATGGATAATACTGCATGCCCAATGGTGAAATTGGTAGATTATATGAATTCCTTTGTGACTGGTAAATTTAGTAAATTGCAGATTGATAAATCTAGCCTCTGAAGTTTGTACGATAATATTGTGAAGTAGTTCCACAATGATTTTTATGTTATTAGGATGTTATCGCGATTAGTTGCCATAAATGAGTTAGCGGGTAGGCTAAAACACGTAACGTAATATTGGCTAAATAGAACTAAAATTATCGCGTACATGATCGACAGGTCCTAAGATTCACTGAGTATATGTAAGTACTAGTGGTTTGAAGTAGATACTATGGAAGCCTGTTCGTATTCATTGACGAACCTTCATAATTCCCGATTCGGCTATGAGAGCCTGGATGTCGTGAAGTTTTGTGATTAGTTGTTTATTTTGGATCCTCAGATATAAGTCTAAGATAGTGGATGACAAATCGGTTTCAAGTTGTATTGACAACTTAGTTAAGTGTCATGCATATTAGATCCAGGTCAACCATGAATTTCTAGCTTTCGTTGTGAGTAACACGTAAAGTCCAAATGTTAACATTTGCGGATGGAGTACGATATATTACACTAGCACAGGCGATGCTAGAGAAATCCGATACATGAGTGACAGTTATGGAAGACTGTTTGAGACATAACCACAGAATAATTGTGTCTGTGGTGAATATTTTTTTTGTTGCAATAATATTGAGATGCCCTGTAGTGGTATGAGTTGAATAATGCGCGTTGTTATTTTGTTACATAAACAGTGTTAACGTTATGATCAGTTGCAAACGTTGGTGGTTAACGAAAAGTTTTGATTGAGCATAGGTGCAAAAGGAGTCTTTCATTTTTGACTAACATGTAGTTTGACCTAGCCTTGTGATGAATAACTGAATTTTGTTCAGACGTGGAATCAAATTTTGATTCAGGGCGTGATGCGGCCCATGCCTGTAGAATGCCGCTGTGCGTGATTAAGGTTGAAAACTAAAGAATCGGCAAGCGATGAGATTTTGAGACGCTAGATAAATGTAAGCGAGGTGATAAATAGTCGACTAGTGGTGGAAGATACGATATCGTTCTGATTTAACTTTTGAGGGGGTGCTCAGATTGAGTAACATTACCCCCTTGGAATGAGTTAAAGAGAGAATCCTGACAGGCAGTTGTCAGTTGAAGTGACGTAGCTACATATTAGTTTTGTCCCAGGTCCGGCCGGCCTGTGGATTTGATTTTCCCCAACCTTCGGTTGACATTATATTGGAAAGCTGAGTTGAATGTCATTCTGCGGAATGGACATTTAACTTCTGGTAGGGAGGGTATGTGAAATTTCAAGAGTGCACCCTTAAACACATTTATTTGGTTTCATATTTCCCTGACCATCCTTTTAATGGCTTATTTTTACCTATTAGTGATTCATGATTTGATAATTTTGCTTTTGTGGTCTTGCTAATATAACATTTGGAACATGTCAATTGATCTTTTCATTTTTTTATTCTTTGGTATCCGATATATCCATTTTTGATTTTTAAATTGTAACCGTTCTATTATAAGTCCTTTTTTTCCTGCACGATACCATATGATATTTGCTATATATTGATTGATAGTATATGAGTTAATTGTTGTTGGGAGAACTAACAATTAACTTGTGGTAACGGAGGTATGTAAAATATCGAATGAGATAATGAAGGTTTTAGGCTCATTTATATTTTGATTAGGTTATTATATAGAAAATCATATAGGTATCTAAATCAGTTTTGGAAAGTTTATTGTAATGTCAATTCACGGGTTTTAGTCGGTACGTGTATATACAGTACAGTATATTAGAGTTGGGGGCGTATCACTAAATCAAATAGAAGCTGAGAAACTGACCCGTTCTATGCATTTGAAGTGGTCGAGGAAAACATTAAAGATAAGCTGATAATTGATGTCTGGTAGAGCAAGAGATTTGGCACTTCAGATTTAATTGATACTGAAATATAACTTGATTTGTGCTGTGTGTTAGAGAGAGGCATTTACTATAAATTGTCTTCCATTTAATATAATATACATGTATGCTATTTGAATCATTTTGGTTAACCCTACCATGCCTGGAGGGCCATTATGGCCCCCCCTACCAAACTTTTCGCACTATCTCCGGAACGGCAAAAAATAGGGAGCTGAAACTCCGTGACTTTATTGTTTATCTTATTGGGATCATTTTGAGTCTATTTGCATAACCCCTCGAGCAGAGGATCATGGGTAAATTCAAGATGGCGGCCACGCGGATACCAGAAAAGTGATGTTTTTGTCATATTTCTTCAAAATTTCTGCTTTTCCGCCATGAAAAGTGGGTAAAAACTATTTTATTTAATATCACATTAGTATTTGCTAATTTTTCATGCAGTTTTTGTGGAGAAATTGCAAAAATAAAAAAATCGGAAAATCTGACATACATGTATACATGTATGCTATTTGAATCATTTTGGTTAAACAGCCTGTATCATGTAGTGTAAGCAGAACTCAAGTGTCATTCCGGTAGATCCCTAATTAAGTGTTTGAATTGTGAGAAACTAGAGATTAGACCAAGCCTATGTGAAGTGTTTCGTTTACTCGACTGTATAAAACCGTGGTGTATAGTACACTGGTTAGACTTTTAACATCTGGGTCTCCTGAGACAGTTGGTGTTCTGTCTCAGAAGTCATATAACATCATGACTTGATATATAGACTGTACGATCTGTCTACAAGAACTTTGATTGTGACCTACTGCTGGTTATTGTTTCAATTGCGTATACTTGTATTATTGGAACTTGGAGGATTGAATAAAATCAATCTCGGCTTCATCATCGAGTTTTCTTGCGTGATATTTCTATCTAGAGCAACACTAGATCTTACCCACAGCAGTCGTTTTACGGTTATGAGAAAAATGATCCATTGAGTGACGACGCTAGCCGAAACAACAAAAGAAGAAAACTCATTAAAATTTCTCATTGGCGCCCAACCCGTGGGGCAGGAAAAAAGATGACGGAGCCGGTCAGAGTATGGCTGGATGAGTGTCAGCATGCCGTTCAAGCTCCCTAAGATGTGGCCATCGTGTTACGCCCCTCGGACTTCTCAACGTTTCTCCAATCTACCATCATGTAGTTCTTGTGAACTTTGACAGCGTGCTGCAAACGATTGCGTTTGGCACTTTGTGTTTCAAAATAGGTGAAAATGGGCCTATGGAATGTGCTGTTGATTTGACGCAGAACTGTAGGACGGTGCTGGATTACGGCGGAGATGTCATGGAGATGATATGGGCTACGCCAGCAGTGATCGACCAAAGGGAGATGTCACGACACAGACCGGTGCCAACCACGCCTGGCACCCAACGGACAGACAGACGAGGGGCCATGTTCCACGCTCACCGACTGATCGATGACGTGTCCAGTCCCATCATCGACAGTGACGGACGAAACTAAAATGTGTATTTTCATATTACCTTCTGTGTGTAGTCAATGCAGTATTTCGACCCAAGCACTGTTCCTTCCTATAACAGCGACATGTTTCTCTTCTTTCTTGGTGACGTGACAGCGTGTATCAGAAACCTCTGGACCGAGTCCATTCCATGGAACAATATATACAGGTACAGTTTGATTCATTTCATTTAACAGGTAAATGGCCGTAGTCATTGAAAAATAACTGTGTTGTGATATATTCTCTGCCTGGACTTCCCTGAACTTTCTGCCTGACGTTGTGAAGTTCCCACTGATTGACAATAGAACGTGTGATGAACAGTATGTAATTTACAGGAATGGGTCATGCCCTTACGAACTCAAAGACATTATACTCTGATAACTTTTCTTTGAACATTTTGGACTGAATCCTCAATCAGGTTGGTAACATGTATTGAACAATCATGTTATATATATGCCATAATCGTGCCTTATATGAATTGTTGACATCTCTCGTATATTGTGCATGTTTTGTTTAAGTATGGATAATACTGCATGCCCAATGGTGAAATTGGTAGATTATATGAATTCCTTTGTGACTGGTAAATTTAGTAAATTGCAGGTTGATAAATCTAGCCTCTGAAGTTTGTACGATAATATTGTGAAGTAGTTCCACAATGATTTTTATGTTATTAGGATGTTATCGCGATTAGTTGCCATAAATGAGTTAGTGGGTAGGCTAAAACACGTAACGTAATATTGGCTAAATAGAACTAGAATTATCGCGTGCATGATCGGCAGGTCCTAAGATTCACTGAGTACATGTAAGTACTAGTGGTTTGGAGTAGATACTATGGAAGCCTGTTCGTATTCATTGACGAACCTTCATAATTCCCGATTCGGCTATGAGAGCCTGGATGTCGTGAAGTTTTGTGATTAGTTGTTTATTTTGGATCCTCAGATATAAGTCTAAGATAGTGGATGACAAATGGGTTTCAATTAACGCGTATTGACAACTTAGTTAAGTGTCATGCATATTAGATCCAGGTCAACCATGAATTTCTAGCTTTCGTTGTGAGTAACACGTAAAGTCCAAATGTTAATATTTGCGGATGGAGTACGATATATTACACTAGCACAGGCGATGCTAGAGAAATCCGATACTTGAGTGACAGTTATGGAAGACTGTTTGAGACATAACCACAGAATAATGGTGTCTGTGGTGAATATTTTTTTTTGTGTTTGTTGCAACAATGTTGAGATACCCGTAGTGGTATGAGTTGAATAATGCGCGTTGTTATTTTGTTTGTTAGGGTCAACATAAACAGTGTTAACGTTATTATCAGTTGCAAACGTTGAGTGGTTAACGAAAAGTTTTGATTGAGCATAGGTGCAAAGGAGTCTTTCATTTTTGACTAACAATAGTTTGACCTAGCCTTGTGATGAATAACTGAATTTTGTTCAGACGTGGAATCAAATTTTGATTCAGGGCGTGATGCAGCCCATGCCTGTAGAGATGCCGCTGTGCGTGATTAAGGTTTGAAAACTAAAGAATCGGCAAGCGATGAGATTTTGACACGCCAGATACATGTAAGCGAGGTGATAAATAGTCGACTAGTGGTGGAAGATACGATATCGTTCTGATTTAACTTTTGAGGGTGCTCAGATTGAGTAACATTACCCCTTGGAATGAGTTAAAGAGAGAATCCTCACAGGCAGTTGTCAGTTGAAGTGACGTAGCTACATATTAGTTTTGTCCCAGGTCCGGCCGGCCTGTGGATTTGATTTTCCCCAACCTTCGGTTGACATTATATTGGAAAGCTGAGTTGAATGTCATTCTGCGGAATGGACATCTAACTTCTGGTAGGGAGGGTATGTGAAATTTCAAGAGTGCACCCTTAAAAACATTTATTTGGTTTCATATTTCCCTGACCATCCTTTTAATGGCTTATTTTTACCTATTAGTGATTCATGATTTGATAATTTTGCTTTTGTGGTCTTGCTAATATAACATTTGGAACATGTCAATTGATCTTTTCATTTTTTTATTCTTTGGTATCCGATATATCCATTTTTGATTTTTAAATTGTAACCGTTCTATTATAAGTCCTTTTTTTCCTGCACGATACCATATGATATTTGCTATATATTGATTGATAGTATATGAGTTAATTGTTGTTGGGAGAACTAACAATTAACTTGTGGTAACGGAGGTATGTAAAATATCGAATGAGATAATGAAGGTTTTAGGCTCATTTATATTTTGATTAGGTTATTATATAGAAAATCATATAGGTATCTAAATCAGTTTTGGAAAGTTTATTGTAATGTCAATTCACGGGTTTTAGTCGGTACGTGTATATACAGTACAGTATATTAGAGTTGGGGCGTATCACTAAATCAAATAGAAGCTGGGAAACTGACCCGTTCTATGCATTTGAAGTGGTCGAGGAAAACATTAAAGATAAGCTGATAATTGATGTCTGGTAGAGCAAGAGATTTGGCACTTCAGATTTAATTGATACTGAAATATAACTTGATTTGTGCTGTATGTTAGAGAGAGGCACAAATTGTCTTCCATTTAATATAATATACATGTATGCTATTTGAATCATTTTGGTTAACCCTACCATGCCTGGTAGGCCATTATGGCCCCCCCTACCAAACTTTCCGCACTATCTCCGGAACGGCAAAAAATAGAGAGCTGAAACTCCGTGACTTTATTGTTTATCTTATTGGGATCATTTTGAGTCTATTTGCATAACCCCTCGAGCAGAGGATCATGGGTAAATTCAAGATGGCGGCCACGCGGATACCAGAAAAGTGATGTTTTTGTCATATTTCTTCAAAATTTCTGCTTTTCCGCCATGAAAAGTGGGTAAAAACTATTTTATTTAATATCACATTAGTATTTGCTAATTTTTCATGCAGTTTTTGTGGAGAAATTGCAAAAATAAAAAAATCGGAAAATCTGACCGAAAAATCGAGAAAAAGATGTCATTTTTTGAGAATGACGTCACTGTGACGTCATCTAAGCGGCCATCTTGGATTTTTTTACATTTTCTGGTAGAGCTTGACCCAAGGGTATACTGTAATAAGTTTCAGCTCCCTAGCTCAAGGGGTAAGAAAAATAATTAGGGGGGGCCATTTCGGCCCCCCCAGGCCTGGACAGGTCCCAAAAAGCCCAGGCCAGATAGGGTTAAACAGCCTGTATCATGCAGTGTAAGCAGAGCTCAAGTGTCATTCCCGTAGATCCCTAATTAAGTGTTTGAATTGTGAGAAACTAGAGATTAGACCAAGCCTATGTGAAGTGTTTTGCTTACTCGACTGTATAAAACCGTGGTGTATAGTACACGGGTTAGACTTTTAACATCTGGGTCTCATGAGACAGTTGGTGTTCTGTCTCAGAAGTCATATAACATCATGACTTGATATATAGACTGTACGATCTGTCTACAAGAACTTTGATTGTGACCTACTGCTGGTTATTGTTTCAATTGCGTATACTTGTATTATTGGAACTTGGAGGATTGAATAAAATCAATCTCGGCTTCATCATCGAGTTTTCTTGCGTGATATTTCCATCTAGAGCAACACTAGATCTTACCCACAGCAGTCGTTTTACGGTTATGAGAAAAATGATCCATTGAGTGACGACGCTAGCCGAAACAACAAAAGAAGAAAACTCATTAAAATTTCTCAATATGTTCGTTTAGATATTTGATAATGCCAGCCTAGACGCGTGTTAAATAACACGGTTAAAGAGTTAAACACTGTTATTCCAGTGTATGTAAGTGAAGTAGGGCAACCGTGGCGCATATTACACGCGCAGTCCAATTATACTAAATATATCAATTTCACGTAAAATTAAACCAAAGTGGCAATTTTTAATTGAATATTTTTATGATGAACTATATACATATGTGTAGTATATACTCCATGCTTTCAGAAACAAGTCAGGAAATATGCATTCAATCTAACCTGATAAGGATTTTTTACTGTATAACTGTTTTTTGCGGAAACTTGTACATAATTGCATTTAATCTGAGGTTGTTTGCAATATTTGGTTAAACAGCCATCTCTTGCTCTGATATTTGTCATCAGAACAGCCACTGGATATTTTTACCAAATTATATGTCCAATAATAAACGTTACTGTTGTGTTGTAGCGCCCGTCACAATATCCTACTAATTTTTAATGTGCTGATAAACCAAAGGCCCAAAAAATAACATGAATCCCAATTCTTCTATTAGTGCTCGAGTACCAACTTTAATTTTAGCAGGTACTAATTAACCAAGCTAATTAGCGTGACGGGCGCTACAGATTTCATCGTGACGGGTGCTACAACCTCTGATGTAGCGCCCGTCACATTCAGTACATGATGCCCCAGCATCCAGCTGAACCAGTTGCACTCAAAATTGTAACATTGTTTATCAGGCATGAAGCTACACAGCAGGTGGCTTGTGTCATGAATGATGCATGCCTAACTAGACATAGAGATATTAATATTATTGGCCCATATAATTGTCATCAGTGATTTCCTCTTCTCCTAGTTGCGAGGTTTATACCGGCCATTTCGTCTTTGGATTTTGATGCAGTCACATCTCATTTTGATGCTTAGTTTTCACTTTAACCAGCTTTTGGTTACATGTTAGCTCATTATCATATGATGTTGAAGTGGCAGTGCCAACAAATGGCATATTCGTCATGTAAGGAAAACACAATAGACTTTGGCCCATTTTTTTACGTTGTGATGTGTGTATTTCTCAAATAAAAAGTTATTTTCCCCAGGTAAAAGCTCAAAGAGGTGAACCATACTGTGTCTGTTATTCACGACCAATGTGTTCCTTATCCTTAAGTTGTCAGATTCCTTTCCTGTTTTATGGTGGGCCAAAGTCACTTTGACCAGGGACTCCTTACCATGGCTCATAGCATTCAGAGCCAAGGCTTAGACAAAGTCTATTGGAATGAGTTTGGCCCACTAGTGGGTTTTGAAAAAAAACCCAGAAAAGGGGCAATTATGTGGACTTTTTCTCACTAAAGTGCGGAGGGGGGGGAGGGGACTTTGGCCCAATTTTCATATTTTGTGTCTGTTTATCGTGAACGAACTGTAAATATCATGTATTTGTTAGAATCTTGTCAGTTGGCATCAAAGAAATGATATTACAGCTGTTTGTATATAAAAAAAAATAATTTCTGTAATACACAACTGATAGGACAAAGTCGGTCCTTGGCACCCGTAAGAATCAACATCTTGTCATGTAGCATGTAAATTTTAAGTAGTTACCAGTAAACCCACTAATTTACACATGTAACTTATTGAGCAGACCATGAACATGCAAAAGCAATGATCAAACTGATTGCTAGAGCAAGTCACTTTGCTTCCAGGATCAGAAGTTGACGTCGGAATTTAATTTTCAGCATATTTGGTAAGCCTCACCTCAAAAGAGAAAGTTAAAAAAATAAATATAAAATGTAATAGTTTGTGACAAGAATCATTACTGATATTATTTTAAGTACCATAATTATCCATTTCTAATATATGCAGCAAAATTCACATCAAATGTAGTTGAAACAAAATCAAGTTTTTAGGCCATAGTCACCGCGCAGGGCCAAGGTCACCCTGTTTCACAGTACATGTAGGGAACCTTTGTTGAACCTGGAAAAGCTATACCTGACAAGCTGTATTGCACACGGTGTCCCTGGTGTGAAGATCCTTACAGGATGAACTGCTCCAACAAATATTTTCACACAGTCAGAACTCATTTCTTAATTCTCTCAACGATGTCATGAAGGTGTGCATCAAACTCTTTCTGACAACGACATCAAGATTAAAATGTGCAATTCAGTGCTTCCAACAGAATAAGTTACAGGTGGGATCCGGTCTTAACCCTAGCTACCAGGTCTAAGGGTCCCCTATCTTTATGTTAATGCATTATGACCCTCCCCAGCATAAGTTCTAACCTTCGAACTGGATCTTTCTTTATCAGTATTTTTCAAAGAAAATTAACGTTGATAAGAAATGTGTGTCATCTGCCATATCACCTGGATACAACAATTGGAATGATGGCATAATGTGTCTTATTCTTGGTGAATATCTTGGAGAATATTGAAATAACTAATTGGACACTTAACCATCAAGTTGCCATTGTTTTGTTATCGGATTTATAGGACCTAGCCCATTCTGTTTCAGAGAGTGTAGCGCCCGTCGCAAAATATGTAGCGCCCGTCACGCTGGAATTTTCAAATACATGTTAGTAGATAATAAGGGATGGAGCGAACTGTTCTTCAACCAAGAATCAGTATTCAGTACCTTGCTATGTCATGATAAGAAGTTAAAATCATTTGAGAAATCACAGGGATTTGGGAGTTTCCATACTAAC